>JAURVB010009854.1:0-29150 GCA_033002965.1 Piper betle | reverse complement strand
TTACAGTTGTGTTAAGGGCGGTTTTGAATTTCGGATGTAGTGGGGTTTGTGAAATTTGTTATCTTTTTGTCGAATTTGGTGGAAGATGTTATGTTCTTTTCTTCAACGGCAAGGCTTGTTCATGATGTAAATTTTGATATGGAATTAGTTTGAACTTTAGGTTTTTCTTTTTTTTTTCGGGTCTTTGCTTCAATTTTGTTGGAAGATGCCTTTTCATGTGTTAGGAGCTGCTCTTTGACAATCTTAGATCTTTATGAGTATTGGCTTGTTAACAATCATGGAATAATGAGGATGTTGACTTATTAGCTGAATTGTCAATGAGTTTGACCCAAAAAAAGTTAATATAATTGACTTTTTACTTGGGATATGGTAATATCATTGGCGTTGTACTCGTTTGTTTATGTTGCTGATTTTCCTTCTAATGATACTCTTGGTTCTCAGGCCAGGTGCTTTGTCGGGAATCTTTCTTGGAGCAATTACATTGCCCACTGTCTTTTCTCACGATTGATACAGATGCACCGTGGTGTCTCAGCAAAGGATGTTGTTCCTGAAGGTCACTTGTTAGTAGATAGTTTACCTAATTCGATATCATGCGAAAAAGCTCTTTCAGTACTTTGCTCACGTCTCCTGTATTACCATAAAAGGGTCTAGTAGAAGAAGCTATTTAAAGCCTTGTGGCAGAACAATGTAGCTTTGCAAATGCATAGGAGAAGGTGATCACCTGTACAGATTTATGTACTGGTGCAAACTTCAATTAATCGACTCATTCCAGTAACATCATATAGATGCCCATGTCATGTTTATACTTAATTTACTAAAAGACTAATCAAAATTTCAAACATTAAATCAATGAAAATTTATAAACTTAGCATATAAATTTCAGAAACACATCTGCACCACCCATGGTATCCCGTTTTGTTTGGCACTTGTGGGTGTGATTTTAAGATCCAACCAAGACCAAGATTTTGTTCTCTTCTTCATTGGTTTAGTACAAGAAGGCAAATATTGAGCAGGATATTCATGTTATTCACAAAAAAGCTACTGTGAACTAGCTATTTGTTATTGAGTGAAATCTTGTCATTGATGTCTTTCTTCTGTCTTGTTTGTCTGTTAAAGCAGCTCTTACTTTTCTCATTTTGAACAGAACTGGAATACTAGAATATGCAGTACTGGGCTGTGATTGTAAGCTGTTTCAGTGTGCTGCTCTTTTTGCTTCACATTAGATGGCAACGCGTCTTTGACAAGAATATTCTTTGGTCGTGGATGAGTAAAGATGGAAAGTTTTCTCTAGTATTTAGCGTCTCATCTGCAATCCTCTTAATTGTATTCGGCAGATATTGTTCTGGTTTGTTCTGAATCTCATCTCTTGTGTACATTTAATTTGCCATTTTGAGCTTAGCTATGAGATGATTCACAAAAACTTTATGGTATACGAGAGTTATTTGAGCTATGCATAGCATTATTAAGACAACTGTTTCATGATTTGAAAACTGTGCTATTAGGATTTGCAATATACATTCATTGAACATAATTTGAGATATTTGAACTCTATTTAGTCTACATAATGGATCTTCAGGACTGCTGATGATAGCACCTCAGTATGTGATATACTACTTCGGACATGTCTGTCTAGTGAATCATGCTTAGTAGATCACTATATCTTCTTGTGCAAATAACAAGTGCTTACAGTGAATGTTGATTTATGTTGTCATTCTTTCATATCCTGCAGGGCTTCCTTTTGCTGGAAAACTATTGTGGATCACTTACTATGGGCTGGCATCAGTGAAATTATTCAATTTTATAATCTTTTCTTTTCCCAACTGTGCATCCCTAGGTAATCCACTTGTTCAGTTTGACTTTGTTTGCCTGAATTTTCTGAAAAATTTAATCTGCTGTAGTTAAATTATAGGCGTTTTTGCTCCAGAGCATGTCTCAAATCTTTTTTTTAAACTAGCAATAGCTACCCACAGTGAATTCAGAATCTTTTTTTCCCCTTTTTGTCATTGCTTGTTTCATCCTGGTCATTGTGATATCACCACGACCACGGCCATCATCATTTACACCTTATCCTACCTAGATGAGGCTTTTGTGTCAATATTTTTCGATGGGAAGCTAGAGATTCATATTTAAGATGGTGTCATCTCTTTCTTACTCATGGGATAGACTTTATAAGACGATGATTGATTGAATAACATTAGTATAGCCAACTATTGCAAGTTTACAACTAGGTTGACTTGATGTAAGATTTGAATACATGATTGGTCTTTACATTCTTTGTTCTTCCAATAAACTTCTTGAGATTCCTTGCCCTCCTTTTAGCTCATGAAATTTTATTCTTTTTTGTGTTTTATTATGGTGTAGGGGAAGTATTTCTTGTGACTGGTGGCCTTGTCCTCTTCATTGGTGATTTATTGGCTTTTACTGCTTGCAAGGTATGGTTATTAGATGTTTGACTTACAGAGTTATAGTTTCCAAGTTCGTTTTCTTGACAAGGTGGATGTTTACTGCAGTTGAAGCTAGCATCCTTCAAACTTTTAGTTGCAAAAAGTGAGATAAGCGCCATTGTACAGGTCTGAGTTTGTGGGTATCTGTAGAAAGTGATGAACCAATTCGTCTTTTGTGAGTTACATTGTTTTTTACCGTGCAGGGAATGCTATTTGGACTTCTTTTACTTCCGCTGTTATACAAGCTTATTCTGTTTGTTGGGAATCTTTTACCCAAAAACCCATGTCTGATGCTGAAAGAGATGGAGTGAAGGACCGCAGTATTGGTCAATCTGCCATGTTCTACACTTGTTTTACATTTATACTAATGGTTTCTTCATTGTGGATACAGTATGTTCAAGATCTCAATGTGCATCCACTGCAATGGTACGTTTGCTTTGTGCTTTGATGTTATCAAACAACTATGAAATTTGTGGTTGGTATAGAGAAAAAAAAGATACTGTGAAATGTTACGTGCAATAAGATATTGTGGAGGTTATCTTGTTTGTACGTTGTAGTAATCCAAGTCAGGAACTTGTATGTGTTTATGGACATTTTAGTAGAAAATATGATGATGGATACAAATTAAGAAATTCATTTGTTAATAAAAACTTCACATGTACTTTTAAAATGTTTGTCAAGTTTTTGCTTCCTTTATATTTTAGAGCCGTAAAATCAGCCATTCTGTTCTGTCATTGATATTTTTTCTATTTTGTTGACAGGGTTTTTTATTATGTATCAACTGAGAAAAGGCGGCTCCTATTATCTTTGTATTGGATTTCTCTTATATTTGTTTCAGTTCTGAAGTTCTATAACATATCCAAACACAGCAAGATTGAAAGAACTCTTCTTCGTAAATACTATCATTTAGTTGCAGTCTTAATTTTTGTGCCAGCCCTTTTATACGAGGTGATTCTAATTCTGCTGTTTTGTAGCTTACTGATGTCTTTATGGCTTAGCTGTTTATGTGATTTGTGACAGCTGCTAGTGCTAACTTTTACAGCCAGGATTCTTGGATCTATCTTTTGGTGCAGCGTTGGCTGTATTTCTAGTTCTAGAAACAATTCGAGTAAGTCGTTCCATGTGGTACTTTTGTGATTGATCAGCTTCATTGTTTAAAATTCATTGTAGTAAATAGTTTACATAAAATACATTGGGAATGAAGCGTCACTACTTAGTGGCGATATTCATAACAATAATATAGTTTAGGATCACTTTCCATGGAAGCCGTTCTCTCGTGCAAAAAGTGTATTCTATTTATCTATTTCTAAAAAATTTAGGAGCGATGACAAGGATCATCGTTGTGGAAAATGACAGGAGGTTTTGTGGCCAGATGCTCTTCTTGACTCTACGTTAGTTTTTTCTTGTTGCTGAGGCTTGGGGCTTAATTTATGTTCAGAGATATTTCTGATAATCTAACATTAACTAACCTTCCTATTCATGGTAGGTGTGGAAAATCTGGCCATTCGGTCAACATGTCCATAAATTTATGAATGCCTTCACAGATCACCGTGATTCAGAAATTCTTATTGTCAGGTGCAGCACTTTCTAGCCTTCTATATATTCTCAAGGTTGTAATTTAAAAGGCCGAATTAAGTTAAGCTTTCACTGTATGCATGTAGCCCTCATGAATGCTTTTAAGGAACATATATTTTTTCTAAATCACTAAAAGAAATTTATGTTTCTAAACTGTAGCCATTTTTCTCTTCTGCTGGGTTGTGCGTTGCCAAAATGGTTGTGTTCTGGGTTCAATGATCGGCCACTGGCTCCTTTTGCTGGAATCTTAAGTCTTGGAATTGGTGATACTATGGTGCGACTTTCCTCTTTAAAATAATTTTCTTTTATCTTGTAACATATCAGATGTGCAGTTTCGTAGAGGATATCCATTGTTTTTTGCTATATATACGTGATTCTCGTTACCTTTAGGTGGGCATAGAGCTAACTTAATCAAAACTCGAAATTCATTATTGCTAATGACTTGAATTTAACACAATTTTTTCAAAAAGAAAGGAAAATTTTCCCTGGACAAACAATCAAATTTAATGATCTGAGAAATTTTAGTCCTCTCTTCTCTTCTTTTGTTAGTCAAATATTATGGCTTCTAATTTCTATGTTTACAAATGACAATAAGTTACTGGAAAACACAATTTCCAAAGCTTTAAGTTAAGAATCTTGACATCAAAAAGTGATTATAAGAAAATAGAATCATTGCATTTTAAATCTGATAACCTTGATTGCTTCATTCGGTATTGCATTACATTAGGCAATGATGTAAAAACATGAACATTAATTTACTCACATACTCACCGACTTTTATGTTGCTACATATGCAGGCATCTGTGGTTGGCTACAAATATGGTGTCCTCAGATGGAGTAAGACCGGAAGTAAGTTTGACGTCTACTACAACATAAATAATGACTTATGGCTATTGTTTATCGATTAATCAATATATTACTGTAACCCGCCGCCACTGTTTCACAAATATTCGTTCATCCACTTTTTTGTTGATAGAAAAAACAATTGAGGGCACTGCAGCTGGTATTTCCTCGGTTCTTCTCGCTTGTTCAGTTCTAGTTCCACTTTTTGCAACAACCAACTTCATAATGTCTCAGGTTTGTCACTTATCTATTCTAAACAAAAATTGAGCCCCAATATTTTTGGCTGCCAACTTTGGCTTTTAAGCGATTCAACTGTGGCTGGTTATGAATAATGTACGTTTGGCATCTACTTCTCTGTGGCGCTTTGAACTAATTCAGAAGGGCTTGATGCATAATTTGATTATTATTTCTGCTACATTCATTTTAGTTTTAAATGCATGCCTTCGCCTATCGGATATTTACTTCCTAAACTCAATGCAGCATTGGCTTTCGTTGCTTGTGGCCGTCACTATAAGTGGCTTGCTGGAGGCATATACTGCGCAACTTGATAACGCATTCATGCCTCTTGTATTTTACACTCTTCTCTGTTTGTGATGGGTGCCTGCTCCATGCAATGGTATGGATGGCAGGGATTGAAACCAGTTGAGGACAAATTGATGAAGAAATGACTAACCAACAACCATTGCCACCATTTATACGACATTTTTTGAGATCCAATTTAGTGTAGCCATATATTTATAAGGATTCATTGTAATTCTTTTGCTCACCGTCAAAGGTTGTAATCTTTTGCCTATTATTTTGATATATGTTCTTGTATATAGTTGACAGAAAAAATTTTGTATTTTAGAAATGTGGTAAGTTTGCATCCAATGTCTTTCGGCTACTTGCAGGATGAATTTGTGTCAGATATAGAGGCTACACTTGAAACTAAAAAAACTGGTTTCTATATTGGCATTGTGGGTGTTATACCACGTTGTGTTCTTATATTCAAGGTGATGTCAAGAAATCCATATAAGAAACAAAAATTAAAAATTAAAAAATAAAAACAAAAAGGACAAGAAGAAAGTTGTTATCATTGAAATACCAATTAGAGTTGATCGTTCATCATCATAATCAAGCAACATCTCTAATGAAGTACACACCATAGTACACATGTTTAAGGGGGAGATCCAATAGCACACAGGAAATTAACTCAGTAGCAGAGAAAGCATCATTCTCTTACAGAAAAATGAAAAATATTAATCCATGCCAGAGTTTTCCAAATACATGTTTAAACTCGTTTAGTTCAGAATGGGATAACAGTTATTGCTCTACAATTGAAATAAAAAAAGAACTTTCCATTGCTTACACACTTTTTCTAACACTATTATATGTTAATGATACATAGTTCTTGAGTATGTCTTGTAATTGAGTTACCGATTTCAGAACACAATAGATGCGTAAAAGCTGACCTCTTTCACTACCATATGCTACGTATAGTGATGCAGTCCCATAAATCTCATGACTAAGTGTTGCATACCCGTGATGCACAAATCGGCCGATTCCGTGCGGAATCGGCCGATTTAAATCGGATCGGCATCACGTCGATCCGATTTCGGCCAATTCCGACCGATTTAACTCGGAATCGGAATCGGCCGATTTAAATCGGAATCGGTTTTTTTAAGAAATTACTAAAATACCCTAGGTATGATTTTTATTTAATTATTTAAGCATGAGTAAATGGTAATTTGGATTTTAAAAACCTAAAATCACACCCGTCTCCCCGCTTCCGCCGTCGCGCTCGCTCTGCCGCCCTCCGCCGCGCTTTCGCCGTCGTGCTCGCTCCGCCGCCCTCCGCCGTCCGACCTCAGCTCCGTCCGACCACGCCACCGCCGCCCGATTCCGACCTCAGCTCCGCCCTCCGCCCTTCGCCGCGCTTCCGCCGTCCGACGCTCCGCCCGATTCCGACCTCAGCTCTGCCCTCCGCCGCGCTTCCGCCGTCCGACGCTCCGCCTGACCTTCTGACCATGCCACCATAGTCCGACCTCAGCTCTGTTCGACCACGCCACCGCCGCCCGATTCCGAGGGTGGCATTCTCGTAATTAAAAGTTGACTTGAGTCTAACTCGAGTCAAAAATAATAATTAATTCTAAATAATTTAAAAATAATCTTAAAAAATATTTAAAAATATCATAAACTATAATACACAGAATATATCAAAATAACATCAATACCTAATTTTAATATATTTATATTATGAACTGTTAAATTATTATATATGATCGATTAAACTAATTTAGACCGATTCAATTGAACCGATTCCTAGCCGATTCAGACCGATTCCGACTCCCTGGAAAACCGATTCCGATTCATGCAACCATGTTGCATACAACATAAACAACTGTTACACCTCCATGACATACGGAAAGGTGCCATAGAAAGAACACATAAATTCCGGTGAAACCATGCTTCAGTTCAGAGGGATTATCCAAACCACAATGGCCTTGATGGGAGCAACTAATGACATAATAAAACATCAATCAAACATCTTACTAGGCAATATTTTACAAACGCGGAAAAGGAATAAGTATCGGAATGCACTCACATTTTACTGCTGAAAGAAACTCCGCAATGATAATCTGATCGTCTCCGGGAGAGCATAGATATCATGCACGGTTGAAACCAATCTGATGGCGTCATAAATATGCCTTGGCTCCTCTCACATGCCCACTCTTTCTCAAACAAATATAGGTGCCCCTTCGAAGGCTCATGATATGCCTGATTCTTTAGGCAAGGAATGCTGATTCATCATTTAACTTTGGTCTTCCATGGGATCAAAGAGCTTGCACATCTGTAAAGATATTTAGTTTTAGCACTGTACACCTAGAGCATTATGCACTTCTCGAGTTTTCCATCTCCGACGTAACAAACTCCTAGAGCATTGTACACCTATTCAAAGAAGGTGTAAATGCAACACAACAAAATCTTCCTCGGTTCTGCATGACTTCAAAGTTGAAATAAAACCAGTTTATTTCTCAGAGTTCAGCTAATAATGTATGCAAATGTTTTAGATGATACGAAAAGGCATAAACCAAAACATCTACAAGATAAATATATGTCCTTCAGTTAATAACTACTCGATAAGAAGATTATAAACAAATATAAGCATTTTGATGAGAATGAAGATCATTTAGAACCATTAAACTACTCTATGACTACCTTATTATGGTTTTTGTCTCATAGTACCATTTCCAGTGTGCCGCACATTATTATATAGTTTTATGTTAAGGGATATTTGAAAGAAAAGAAAGAAAGACAATTGGTTTAAGCTATAAGGTCTCATAAAAACCTGTGCAAGGTCCTGATCATCACTATCTCACTTTTCAATTGCCTGCTGCAAGTACTTTATAGCAGCTGGATAAAATTTTCTCCTCGACATTACGGCACCCAACTCAAAATACTCTGTTGCACTAGCATCACCACTTCGAACTTGCTCCTATAAAACCAAAAAAAGTTCATAAGAATCAGAAAATAGAAGGTATCTAGTATCTTGAAGATTGGCTACAGAGAAATGCAGGGCATAAATGCCATGGTGTTTGATGGTCCCAAACTAATAACACCAGTAAAATAAGTATGTAATACAAAAGAAACATGAGTACACTTGTCTTCAATAACGAGGCGGGACAAATACTTCTTCGTTTTCAAATTCAAAGATCCCAGACATATTTTTTCCTCATCCTCCAAGCTATTGAACTTTTGTTTTTCCCTTTAATCCTCCACAATGAAGTGTTTCAGTGAGTTTACTGAGAGCAAACATATCTCTTCCTAGAATAGAGATGGTTTTCCCATGGACCAACTTATACGCAAATCAAGATTTACTGTTTTAGTCATCAAAATTCTATACACATAATCGCCCATTTAGAAAGCCCATCACTAACAATATCACCATGGCCACAATTTGGTAGAACGAATGGATCATTAAGAAAAGGATTATCAATAAATCTTTCATACCCGCAATTCTTTGGCTGAAAGATCAAGCTCTCTCCGAACAAGGACGGATAACGAAAATGTTCATACCCCCAGCAAACCTAGAAGTATTAATAAGTAAGAGAGCTGAATGCCTAATTCAAAGAGTTCACCAATCTCATAAACCATGTTTGATCCTAGATTTTCTCTCGCATATGCTCCTTGTTCTGCTGTCAGCCATGCCATGACACCACAAGGTGCTGCAGATATCCAGAGAAATGGGATGTCTCCATTCCACGACCATTCTGCAAATCCATTCATAACAATTTGAAACCATACGTGATACGTAGAGAAAAACTAGATAAAAAAGCTGGATACGAAGAACTCAAATTCCTGTACAGAAAGAACTTAAAAAATGAGATATGTAAGCAGCTGGATATGAAGAAATTTTAATCGCTGCACAGAAAGAACCTAAAAAACGAGCCATCTAAATTTTGCACCACCAGCTATCATACCCATTTTCCATAGTTGCATGACATATTTACAGTTTTTGGCAAACGTTTAGTAATGCACACATTTTGACAATAATTTTAGGGAGTTCTTACTGTCTATCCCTGCAACTTGTCTTATGTATGATAAAACTCATTCACAAGTACTTGTCAGCTTAGTCAGCCCATTAAAACGCACACTTCAGGAATTTCTTCCGTGGCCATAAGCACTAATACAAGTGGGTACAAAGCTCGTCACAATTGAACAGTGGTTGTAAAGAATTTTAAACCGCACCGAATGAGAATTTTTAAATTCTTACACAGAAAAATGTATTGTTACTGAGCAGATATCATGATCAATATACCAACTATCAATGAACATGACCTTAGCTTCCCAGAAACTCAAGATTGAAGGGTCCTCCTTTTGTAGCAACTTGAAATTCTGTCTGTTCTCCACGTCAGTATAGAAAATTGTACAACCCAAACAAATTTGTTTTCCACGAGAAGCATTTCTGTTTTGGTATATCCCACCCTTCGCGTTGTTTTCCAAGCTTCTACTTACATTACATTTTGCTTAAAAGAGTAAATCTTGCAGCAAACATATCCTATGCCTAAATTTTAATTTTATAAATAAACTCATTAAATAACCGAACTATATTATACTAGAGCAATTATTATCTAAATAACATGCGCAGCGATGCACACTAATAGGGTTGCCAATTGAGTGAGTAAACTCGTGAGTATATAGCGTTCACTCTATTTGACTCAACTTGAAATTTGACATTTAAATGTACGAAATTGAACTCGACTCGAATTCCAATCCTCCGAGACGAGTTTAAGTAAGACAATGTTAGACTCAACTCGATTGGGTTATAACTCGAAATTGACTCGTAACTCGACTTGAACTTGACTCGATAATATATTATAACAATATATATAATATCGTTTGCCTACTCAAAACATATTAAAATCATAGATAAATCTTATTATTGACTATTAATATAAAATTCTAAAAAATAATTTTACAACAATAAAAGAGTAAAACCCAATTTTAATTAACATAAGTCTGCTACATGCAGAAAATCTCTCCCACAATAATTTAATTGTTTATTATGGCTTAATTTAATTTAATTGTATAATATTTTATTAAATTTTATTAGATTTTATTATATTTTATTAAGTATTTTTAAGATTTATTTTATTATTATTGTACGTTAGACTGCTTTCTACTAAAATAAGAGGATACCCTGGAGAAGTTTCCGCATTTTCTGTGCAAGCATTAGCATTTGTACAAGTACCCGATAAAAAGTGTGTTTTCCTCTGGCACATCATACCGAGACACAGATTCTACTGATTCTTGAAGTGATGGTGGAAGTGGAACCTCATCCGGTGGGACATAATGAAGAAGTAAAATAGAAATTGCGACAAGAGTGAATGCAAGAAGTGTTCCCCCACTAACCTGAACAAATAAGCATTTGATTAAGAATTCAACAATGTAGATGCGCCAAGACAACAAATTCAAACACACAATACCATGCCAGTCAACTGGGAAACGTCCATACAAAAGGCTAAGGATGCAGCACATATTCCAGTCACCACTGTGCTCTTGACCGGAACTTGAGTTCGTTTGTTCACATCAAAGAAAAATGACAGAAGTAAGCCATCCCTGTCCATTGCCATCAATATTCTAGGCTGCAAATCAATGAACAGAGAGTGTTAGAAATATATCACAATATTACTAAAAGAAACATGATGACAAAACTAATGCATAGCTAAAGCACGCACAAAAATATACTCGGGGAATTACAAGTGAAGATCCGCAATTTAGAAAATGCTCCTAAAGCATTTAAGACACTATTAATTCATTCAGTTTATGTAAAAATGTATTAGTTAATTCAGCTTGGCAGACAAAAACAAAAATTTTTCTCTACTAAAATTTTATCTTAGCAGATTATGTAAGCCTCCCAACTGTCAAATTCAGCATTAGAGGCTAAGAGAAGAAAAGTTACAGCGGATCTGCTGGTGAAAGCTGTTGATGGCCAAAAATGGCAGCACTTGACAACTTACGGCCATTCACTCACAACACTGTATGGTTTAAATCACTTTAACCTTGGCAAATCAGTGAAATAGGTAGACTACATATGTCCCTAAGTAACTGATTTCAGTCTCTATACTGCCAGCGCAACGTAGAAGGCTAAAACACTAAAGTTTCATGAGGTTCTTCTTAAGCCCCTTGGAGAAAACAACTACCAAACTCAAATAGACTTCACCAATTCTTAAAAAGAAAAATATAGATAGCCAGCATATTCACCTGACGAAACATTGAACCCAACAAAGTCGAACACAGAGCAGTTACAGCACCAGCAGTGATTACATACCTATTAAAATTGGTATACAGCCCAATGCCATGGCTTGCAATTGCAGATAAAATTGGTGTGTCTGGATGCATAGCATTGTATGGCACAAGACCCACAATGACAATGGACATCAACATATACAAGATACAGCAAATGGATAAAGCAATGCCTATACCCAGTGGTAGGTCACTTTGGGGATTCTTAACCTATAAGAAAGAGGTATACAATTTATCTAAACAAGTATAAGAATTTTGTTTTCGTAATTTAAACCAGTTGCACATTGACAATAAAAAGAATTAGCATCTATACATCTCCCCTGTGACCAATCCAACAATAACTAGAAGATATGAACTCACATAATTAGATATGAACTTTAATAATATTTCCATCCATCTTTCTTTTTTAGCTTCCAAAAAAAAAATTCATCACGTATTTTATTCAAAAGTGTCCACAAACTCTCATAGAAATTTGGAATAGACATTGAGGTTGGAATGTAAAAGGTGATCTACAAGCAGTTCCGTGGAGTTCAAACAGAAAGAAGGCATTGTGGATTAATGGGAACTAACAAATAAACTGTGTTTATGTCAAGTATACTGTAGAAGATTACATTGTATTTTTTTTTTACAGTTGCTTGTTAATCTGTTTATTAGTTTGTTAGAGAAAGGTTGATTTGTTGGAAGCTAGGGATTTTCTGAGCAAACTATCTGTAAATACTCTTTCATAAATATAGAAAAAGGGACAAAGGTGCCATTCACGTTGAGAATACCATAAAACTATTCTAGTATTTTCACATGGTATCAGAGATGGTCAGCTCTTGGTGTCCAGTGATTATTTTCTCGTGAGGAGTGCCTATTTCTCCGTGAAAACTACTCTTCTAGACGGTGGTTCTTGAAAGACGTGTCCAAATTAAATCCAGTCACGGGTTTGATTAAAAACATGGGTGCCGTCAGGATCTGTTTTTAAGTTGCTACAGAAGGTTGACTGAGTCCGAATGAGTTAAACCGGGCTGACCGTATTAAGACAGATCTATTAGGCAAAGATAAGCCGAGTTGCTTGAGTCGAGCCGAGTTGGTATGGCAGATTGCAAACCCGTGAAAAGGGTGATGTCTCAAATTCTGACATGGACACTCCTCTACTCTTATATATTAATAGAAGGAAAAATTAATACTCACCTCTTATTAAAAGTAGGAGATTTTACAAATCAAAAAACAAAAAAACAATTATTCTATATCTTCTCATTCAAATAATATTCAACTTTAAAGGGCATTAATTAGAGTTTATATCTAATATATTAAATGATTATAGTTTATTTTATTATTCAACAAGAATTAATCTATAAAATTATGTTTTATATATAATATAAGTCCTATCATGGTACAATATCTTGCCTAGTTTAGATAAACGAGTCCAAAGAAGGGTACGTACTGGCCGAAGGACATGAAGAATAACTAAATAAGCTTAGGTGCACCGCTCTATTGAGTGATATAATTTTATAATAAATAGGATTACAATATGTCAATTATTTTCCCATAAAAAGCACAATTATTAATCCTAAAATAATCTAAGCGTGTGAAGGTCCATCTATTTTAGTGAATAAAAATTTCTCTCATAGATTACTAAAATGGGGGAAGCATAGTTTTCATATTATCAATGTAACACCCCGATTTTGGTTAACATAATTACCGAATCAGAAATGTTGCAATCGAGCCGAGTCATGTTTAAAGTTGTCGGTCAGTACAGCTCGATCAATAAAATAGATCGAAATAACCTTCTTGGTGTCATGAGAATGGAAGACACTATTAAATACATGTCAAAACATATCAAATATAAGTAAAAGTAAAAAAAGAAATAAATGCTTTAAGCCCAAGTGTGTGTAGCGTTTATCTGTCCTCCCACCAAAGTCGACTCAAGATTGCAAGACCTACATATATTATATTAAAAAGGTTAGTAACAAACATTTATTATATTAAAAAGGTTAGTAACGAATGTTACTGGTCCAAAAAATAATTAATATAAATAGGCAAAATGGGTATTCCATTACCCACAAAAACTTATGAAACTTTAGAATTGCCTCACACCGTGCAGTAAGCAAACATACTTAAACAAATGCCGGCTAGTATGCACAGCTCATAATCATATCATACATACAATGCTTACGCCCTCACACCTTCTATATCACCTGCCACGGTACTCGAGTGGCAAAAGGAACAGTTAAGTTAGTACCATAAATTTTTGGAAATATTTTGCGTTACGCAATACCCTCATACATCACACTACCTCAGGGTTTGAAGGAGTACTAATGCGATTCATATATATCTCCATACCGCTCACTCTCTTATTTATAAAATCCGTTAAAATGCACGCACTTATATAATAGGCTTAGGAAAGAGGCTTACATAATAAATTTCTGGAGCTTAAGTTCGAAAACCAACAAAGGATCTTATCCTTGTAATTTTATTAAATATACATACAAAACAAAGCTAAATGGCCCGACATCGGAGGGATGTAATAAAATGCCACCGAAGCCATCCTACATCTAAAACACGGTTAAACTAGACATGCAAGGAGTCAAGAAAAGTGGGAGAGTCCTATGGACCTGTGGTCCAAGCTCCAAGCGTATTTGCACATCTACGGGGAGCTCAGACTCTGAAACCTACATCGGAACCCACTACTAAATAAAATATTAACATCTTTATATGATGCATGCTCGTGGTAGTGCTCATATTGTCAATACATCACAACAAAGAAAATAATATTAACAAACCTATAACTAAACATGTGGCACGTAAATCGATATATAATAATAAATAACAAATGAATGAATAAACAAAGAAAATGTATTCATAAATAATTAGATAAATAATAAATACATAAACATGAACAATACTCTAATCATAATATAATAATATAATTATACTATACAAATATACGAGTAAACACGAGTAAATATCAACATATACTCATGTTGGTAAACATATAAATAAATAAATACATAAATAAATATATAATAATTCAATACATAAATAAATAAATAAACAAATAGTTAATACTCATTGATCATGAATATTAATAATATCATAATCATACAATACAAGAATACATAATTAAATACAAATAAATAATAATTACAAATAACGAACAAATAAATAAATAAATAAATAAATACATTTAATAAACATAATAAGACTAATATTCATAAGTAAATATAATATTAATAATATCAAATAAGCATGCAAACATTTATCATCTATGATACACATAAATAAAAATAAATAAATAAATAAATAAATAAAACAATAAATAAAAATAATCATAACATCCAATCATTCTAAATCATGTGAATATCATCTAAACTAATTTTAGGGGTTCTCGAATTACTGAAAACAGTTGAGAAATGGTCGAAAACAGGCTAAAATTGAGCTGAACTGGACCAAACCAAACTGAACCAGAGCAAATTGGGCTGACTAATCATGATCTCGGTTAAATAAATTGCTGGGCTGGGTTGGCTAGGCTGATGGACATGGATATGGATAGGAGCTGGCGGACTCGGGCATGACCAAGCGGACGCTGACACGGGCAGAGCGGATGCGAACGCAGGTAGGCAAATGCGATCGGGAAAACAACCGGATGGGGTGGCAGTGCCCGTTGCCGGAAAATGCCAACGGCGGTGCAGCAGGTGTTGCTGCTGAGTTGGGATCGACGGCCCATGTGACGAGGAGCATGTCAGTGGTAGTGGTCTGTGGAGTCCGGCCACTGGCTGGCTGAAAAACGGTGCCGAAAGGGGGCGGATCGCCGCAGGGTGGAGAGACGTCGCCGGCGGCGAGTCGTGGGTGGTCTCAAAATGTCGGCCTCAACAAGATGAACCTACTTGGGGTGACAGTGGGCAGTGTCCGGTTGGTGGTTGGCCGAAAAACGGTCAGAAACAAATAGAAACGCTGCCGTGCAAGTCCGCGTCACCGGCAGCAATCGTGGCCACGGCGGAGGTCGGTGTCAGTCCCAAACCGTAGATCTCGGTGAGGGGAAGTTGTTAGGGTGGTTGGCTTCGCCGGAGGACACTCGCCGGCGCCGGAAAATGGCCCGAACGGGTGGTGGCAGCGGCAAAACCGAAACAAAAATGTCATCGTTGGCGGCAACTGTGGAGGTGCCGGTGGTTATTGTGGGTACGAACTGATAGCTGGCCGCAAGGTGGTCACGGTCGTACCAATCCGGTGGCTGGGGGCGAGGCGGGGACTCACCGGCGGCGAACCGAAATGGTAGCGGCGTAATGGTTGAAAATTTCAAAATCGTGGAAAGTCTGAAAATCAACGGTGAAGATAAGGTTGAGTGGACGGATCGGATCTTGCCGCGTGGCACAATCTGGACATTCGACAACTCGTGGCCTAGTGGGGCCGACCTATGGGTATATGCACTATACATATGGATGGAAATCTTGGATCGAAATCGTCCAAAGTTCAAATTGACTCGTGTTTTCAAAGTGACTCTATTGGCGGGAATTGAGGCAAAAAGGCTAACTGAGCCTCGAACCCTAAACTCAATTTAGCTGGGCTCACAAGGGCACAAACCAGTGATCCAAAATCCCTAAGATGCATGTAAATGAGATACCCATGAAAATCCCAAACGGATACTAAACGCTACAACGGCTTAGATCTAGGCTTAAAATCCTGGCTAACTCATAAAAATCATATATATACCTCGTGTATACACTAATAACTCATACTCTACTATATCATAACTTAAACTATCATATGCATGTCAGGCATACTCAACCTCCATAACATACTCATATTATTTTGGGTTGAGCTCGCTCGAATCAACTCGAGACTGGTCTGAACCAAGCAAACTACAAGCGGGTAAAACCCTTACCCATAATTGGGGTTTTACAATCAAGGAGAAAGACAATCACTAAATGCGTATTCTAGACATGCGTTACACTTATTATACATACATCATGTACATAATAAGTTAATTATCAACTAGATACTCACTCTTAGCTCATGCATGCGCTGGGTCGCTTCCAAAAAAACAAGGCTTATTTGAACAATCTAGTTGCTCATCATGTTAAGTGGGCATGTCTGCGTCCATGTTTGAAAAGTTTTACATACAAAATTGAAAACGATTAGGGATGGACTATATGTACGTTCGGACAACACTCTTGGGCTGTAATTGATCACATCCAAGGAAATGGGGGTTTGATCACCCAGCAGCCCCAAACCATCTAAACATCACGATTCAGCTAAATTATAATAAGATGACTTAGTGTCAGTAACGTCTGGGAATATAAGCAACAAATAAATTTATCCATTAATGTAGATCATATGACTAATTTATTTTGACTTAGGCAAACTACCCTAATTATCTAACCATTGTTCTAATCTAAGGGTAGAAGAGTATCAGTGATACTAATTATTCTCAATTATAATTATATTAGTAAAGCTTCACTCTCAAGCAATAAAAAGAATACATGCATCATGCATGAAACAATTAACTACGTACAATGTGACGTCCCAAGGCAATAATGATTAATATAATTTTTTATTTTTTTAACAATATGTAACATTCACATGGAGGTACCATGCAATTAGGGCTGTAAATAGCCATCCGATTCACCGATTTACCAATTATTCCAAATTAAATGAACTTAAATAGTGAACACTCGATTAATTTAACAAAACATACTTTAAATATGAATGGCACTGATAACAAGCTCTATCATAACCAATTTACCAATTCAAACAAATATTATTAAATTCTTTTATATGTAACTACAAAACTCATTTTTACTTTAGCATTAATCTTAAAACTTTTGGTTACTAAAAATATCAATCTGATAAATTTACGTAATTTACATTATATATTTGCTTATTTCCTAATTTATAATAGTCTATTGCCATAGTTTGGATGGTTGGGACATTTTATATTTTGTGAGTGAGGAGGTATTTTAGATAAGTTAATTTTTAATCTTAGGTTTATGATATATACACTAGTGAAAATTTAACCATATATCAACCGTTTAACACTGATGACAAAGTATTAAAAACTTGGTAATGACAAAACTTTATGAACTTAGTTAATGACTTGGTTATAGTAAAAATTTAAAAAAAGTAAATAATTATGATAATGTTAATGACTTAATTATAGTAAAAATTTTAAAAATAGTAAATGGTTATTGTGATGCTATTGTCCGAGTCGTAATTGAGATATTTACAGCCTTACATAGAATTGCGTACAATTTCATGTGGAATAAGCATTTGGCGACCTAAGTGGGGATGTGTAATTGGACTATTGAACTGTATGTTACTCAATTTGATTATAATGATTATTATCAATCAAATAAAATCTTTTATAAATTTATCATTAAATTTCATGTATTTTCACTGATTTTTCACTTTTCATAATTGCTAGAGTCGGGTTGACTTGGCTTGGCCCTGCCCGAGCTGAACTCAACTCTCATCAAGCCTACAAACTGAACCGAACTAAGGTCATAATTGCCCAAGGAACCAATCTAAAAGCTTAGGCCATTTCAGCCTCAATACCTTGATGCAATATTAACATAGGTGTGTTCTACGGTTTAGCTAATCGCCCAATTGTGTCATATCAGCTTAAATCTTCAAGCTCATTAGGTATAAATGTAAGTTGGAAAAGAGGCAGTTTCATCAGCGAAGCCTGATTATCAAAGACTCTAAAATTTATTTAGTTAGCATGAAAAAAATATAATAATACATGACCATCGCCCACCGCATGCCCACCATGTGTTAGTCTGGACAAGTAAAAGTGGACGCGGGCTTAGGTTTGGCCACAAGGGTGTTGGCGTAGTGCCTTTCCGCTAGACAAAAGGGTGGGGCAAATTTTCAAATTTTCAATTTCCCTAACAAGGAAAATTGATGGCACAAAGGCAATGGCAGAAAGCCTTTGCGCCCATTGCAAGAATTGCGCAAGGTCTATCGGTGCGACCTTGGGAATCACACCACGGGTCCCGCAGGGGCTAGGATTGATCGAAAAGGGCTTTGAACACGCGACAACACACATTAGACTCGTGAAGGATATGATCCTAACATCTAACTAGACCCAATTCGACCAAACCAAAAGAAAAAACAGGCCAAACACGTAACGTCCAACGGGGTGCCAAAGCCGTAGGAGACTAGGCCGAACAAATCATGGTAAGAAGGGCTTGACCTAACGAACCTGATTCGGGAACAACTGAACCAACTCGAAAACCATGGGGTAAACGGCCTGGGTTTTACTTGCTCCTTCTCCTTCCTCTCTGACTCTCTCTCACTCCTATATTCTTTATTCAGAGAGACCAACTTTTGCATATTATTGTGTAGACATATGTTGTCAATATTGAGAGAACCATCTTCTTCAATGGTCAGGAATTATGAGGTCATTTCAAAGTGTGGTAAAGATTAGACTTTACAATAATTGAAAATACTAGCCTTTTTATAAATCTCAACTTGTTATTTATTTAGTTATTCTTTTCTGTAACGTCTTTATGATTAGAGCTTAGAACTAAGTAGAGCAATATTTGTGGAGTTCTTGATTATTTACTTTATCATTTTGAGTAAATTGTGTTGAGGTGACCCTTTTGACCTACCTTTGAAATAATGCTAGTCAAATTTTTATTTGTATAGTTGATATTTTTTTTACTTGATATAAACATTTGTAAATCTAAATGTATACAACCATCAGATTTAATTTGTTAAAATTTCATCCATTTTTTCTATTGATTCTTATCTTAAAAAAGGAAATTTTAAATAGTTTTACTAATTTAAATCAGTTATCATATCACTGGACCTATTCTTATTTTCAATGTGTTATTTAGTTATTTAGTTATCTCATAATCATTTTCTTTGTGCGATTCTAGCATTATTTTACTTTATTCATACTTCAACAACTGATTATGTTTGATGTATGTTAATTAGCGGTAATTTTTCTTAAGAAATGTAATCAATCTTAAAATGATTCTTCCACGGGGAACTATGACACTTTGGTTGGTGAATTGTGCTTTCATAATTTAATATTGTAATTGATTGTCACGATCGCTACATAGGATTTGTAGGAAAAATGTTGCAGTTTGCAAATTTCACTTATGAAGTACTATCCAAGAAAGCACATTAGGGAGATTACTTGGAGAACAAAATGAAGTGCACTAGCTATTTAGAGGTAATTCCAACGTATAATTGTTTTTTCAAACTAAATTGCATGATGGGAAAATAGACTTATGATTTTTATGTTAAATCTCTTAGTTTGTCAATGTTGATAATTTGTACATTTCTTTTGTTTGAAGTTTAAACCTATATTATCTCTGCTCTAGCAGACAATAGATGTTCCCAACTGGCTCTCATTCAAATGAACAAATAAATGACCTCAGATTTGATTCAGATCCAGTTGGTTTTTGACTATTTTATTATATTTGGAGTCCTCTCTGGTTTATAATATTGGGAGTCTACATCAGACCTTGCATGTAAAACCCAGGCTTTTCGCCAAGTGGTTTGCATTTAGGTTCGCATGTGACCCATATTGAGGGTCTTACTTAGCCATTTTGCCATGTATTTATGTATGGTATCTAGGTATGTATGAGTTGCCCAACCTTAGCCTCCTTTGGCGTTTGATATGCGTGTTTGGATGCATCATGCCCAGCTTTTTAATTTTGGTCCAATTTAATTCTGTATAGTTAGATGTTAGGACCGTGTCCCTCGCGTGTCTTTTGTGTGCTTGCCATGTGTTTGATAACCTTTCGAACCATCCTAACCACTTTTGGGACCTGCAATGCAATTCCCGAGGTGAACCCGATCGCTTTAGGGTAAAAACCCTAAGTTTTTGGGTTTTGAGATAACCCACCCATACCTTTTTAGCTAACCCAACTCATACATCCTTATCTATCCAACCCATACCTCTATTGGTATGGCACCCATACGTCTATAGGTAGGCACCCACTATAGGTAGGCACCCATACCCCTATAGGTATGGTACACATTCCTCTAAAGGTATGACACATATACCTCTATAGGTATGACACCCATATCTCTATGACATCACCAAGCCAACCCATACCTCTTTAGGTATGGTACCCGTACCTATGACATCACCAAACCAACCACCCTTCTTTTATAAATTCCACCCATTCCCTCACCTTTCCACTTCTTCTCCCAACCTTCTTCTCCACTCTTTGATCTCTCTCTATCATTCTTTGGTCTTCCAAGATGTTCTTCTTTCAAGGTTTGAAGGACTTGGAGTGGGAAAAGTCCAAGTGACCTCCCCTTGAACCGTTAAAAGTATGTTGCTTCCCGGTTTTGGTTGATGATTCTTGTTTGGGTTGCTGTTTCGTGTATAGATATTATTTTTTTCATTTTTATTATATTTTTACCATGTATAAATGCCTCTTAAAGAATTTTGAGAGGTAGTTTCATGTAATTATCATGAGTAGATAAATAGTTATGATTTTTGTATCATCCTGGTGTCCAGATCTGCACTAGTCGATCATAAAATTCATATATTATGTTTGCGATGCCATATTTGTATGATCTTGTTCTTTGTTTTCATACGAGATTGATCTACAAGTTATATGTTGAACATGTCGGCTGATTTGGCATGGAGGATCATGATAAGGTCCAAACTTGGATTAAAGGTGGCAGCTTTCATGGTTCCAGTGACCTGATCACCCATTTCCCCAATTTTTACACCTTGTTATGATTTTAATTTCATAATATATCTTATGATCATATGTTAAGAATCTTATGATCTTAATATCATAAATTTACCATACTAAAATTTCCTCAAATAAGGCCTGAACAAAAATTAATGAAACATTGTGTGCATCTACTATGTTCTATGTTGACTGCCTATGTTGTGTGTTTAGTTTAATGTTTGGCTAAAAATTAGATCATATAAAAATTAACTAACTAAACCAATAATTGTTTTATCTAACCTTCAAAATTTAAGAGCTTAAAAATTTTCATTCTAATGGTTAATTGGATCGGAATTTTGGAGTACACATGAACTAAGGTCATAATCCTGTTTCTATTATTAGAATTGAAAAATCTGTGGAAAATATATCCATCAATGGGAACATTATATAATAAATTATAAAGTTTACTAAGCATCCTAATATTGTCTATGTCAATATTTGGAGCATTTGGGTTTGTATTTAATTCAGTAGAATTTTCTAATTCTACCCTAGTTGCATAAATTATAAAAATGACTAAATCAGAAATCGAGATTAGAAAGATTACCTAGGCCCGATTACAAAGAAATTGGACTTGAAATATTAATGGGCTAATCTTTCAAGTGTCATATAACTATTCCAATTGACCCAAGCACATTTGGACTTCTCAGACCCATGGGCCAAAATTTTTGAAGTTTGATGTACAGTGACGAAGTACTGTTCACAGCACATTAATCCGACCTTAATTAACCTTAGTCAATAAGGTAATCCACATATTATTACTTGTTAATATTTATAATAGACCCTTAGGCTGTGTTGAACTAGGGGTTTAAATTTCAGATTAGTCGGATGCCATTTGGTCTATTCAAAAAATCATTCGACTAGGTTTGACGAAAAAACCCTCAGTATGAAATCATGCACTAAGTGAAATTGTAACCCGAAACCTTAAATTAAACTACCTAATGAGGTTTAACCCATCACTAAGCAGAATAAGTAAGTTAATTAAGTTTTACATATTGTACATGTGTGGAGGCTTTGCCTCATCTTGTTTGCCAGTGTAATTTGATTATGATTCGGATTCCATCTCCTGTTAGGTTATGCGGGTTGAGCTAATCTATTTACGACGCAGGGCTCCACTCATCCAGGTCCGTAGGACTCTCTTGCTTCAACCTTATGTTTGGCTCTTGAGTAGCATGTTTAATTGTGTTTTAAACGATAGGACGGTGTCAGCGGCACTTTTATTGGATCCCTCCGATACTAGGCCATTTAGTCGCATTTTATCGTATGCTTAATAAAACTACAAGGATGAGATCCCTTGCTAGTTTTCAAACTGAAGCTCTAGAAATATATTATAAAAGCCTCTTCCCTAAGCCCATTATATAATTACGCGCATTTTTGCGAATTTCACGAATAAGAGAGTGAGTGACATGGAAATATGCAAATTGCACTAGTACCCCTTCTACCCTTAAGTGGTGCAATGTATGTAGGGTACTGCGAATGCAGCGCATTTTCAGAAATTATGGCACATTGGTTCCGAGCCACATGGGTACTGTGGCGGGTGATATATGGAAGATGTGAGGGCATAAGCGATATATGTATGTTTATATGTTTGTAAGATGCCTCTTTGTAGGCAATTATGGTATGATATGTGGCCGCATCGGCCTTCGCTTACCACCCTGTATGATTCTAGAAGTTTCTACAACTTTTTCGTGGGTGTTTAGATACCCATTTGCCAGTAATGCTATGTTCCTAGTCTCTACAGGACCAGTAATCAATTCTTTGATTGCTGACATTTTTCTCTAATATATGTAGGTGTTTAGTCTTGTTGACCAGCGTAGGCGGATGGATAAGACGGCTCATGGAGGGGGATTTCGTGTTGTATTTATGTTAATTACCGAGTTGATATGAAATTGAGATGTAGCATGTTACTGGAATAAGCCCTAAAGTTGTATGAACTTGTATGTTTTGGGATAACTCAATTGATTGTTGTTGTGCACATGTGCTTTATATATCATTACATTATCATTGTGGTGCAGATACACTTTGGGGCACTCTAGCCTATCTTTTGCAAGGTATAAGCCTCAAAGTCCTGGAGCACGATGAGGAGCTTACCAGGTACGCGAAACATATTTGTTGTAGCTGTGTGAGTGTGTGATAAAGAAACATGGGTAGGAGGAGCATACGGTTCACACCGCTTGAAGAGCCATGTGAAGTCTGGGTGTTAGGGTTTGATGCCTTGGCATCCAATGATGCTGTGTTTAATTATTTTATTTTCTTGCACATGTCAGGTATGTAGAATAGGTAACCACCTGACTCTTTGCATTCATTCACTTGTAAGAAATTAAGAAATGTAATGATATCAACTTAGTATAAGATCCATTAAGTTTAAGGGGTGCGCCTCTTCTACAGTTGAGAGTGATCATTAGCATTTTTAGGAGTCACCACTCACAGTCACAGGGGAGGTTTTGCTCACTATGATCTAGATTCCTTAAGTTTAAGAGTCTCTCTATGCTAGTATGAATCAGCATGTATATGTGATGAAACCTTGTAAGGTTGCCTGTCTTAAACCTCCTCAAGGGTTGAGATCCGCTTCCGTAAAGTTTGTACAAGACTAGTTAAACGAATAGTTTTCCAAATTATAACATCGTACTTTGGTTCGCCCTTGGACTGAAAAATGGGGTGTTGCATTGTAAGTGGTGGAAGATGATCTAAATTAATAACCTAGCTGTTCATTGTTAAACAAATTGTTCAGGTTCAGATCCAGATCTGGTGGACTTCCAATTATTGAACTAGTAAGTTGATTTTAGTTGGTGAATGACCCAGGAAATCGTTTGATCATTACTTATAAAACTTATTTCTACCATAACATTAATCTTGAAGATTTTAATTGTTAAAGTACTACTTTGATGAATTATTTCATTTAGATTATTTCTCTACATGTTTGTTAATTTGGAAGGCTAGATTACTATAGCTTTTTATATTTTGTGAATAAAAAAATATCTGATAATTATAATTTTAACCAATTCAATATTATTGAGTTTATGACATCTAAAGAGGAGAAAATTTTAACCATATACTCACCATTCATACGATGGCAAAGCTTTGAAAATTGTGTTACAGGAGAAAATTTAATTAATAGCTTCGTTATGGTAACAATTTTTAAAAATAGTAAATAGCTATGTTAAATGATAAATGATACTGATAGAAAAGTTACTAATCCTTGCCATAACCAACTATGGTAGGATTGGGTGTCATCTTTTATTTGCATACAATAAGGCCTCAAGGATTGTATGGTCATATAAGACAAATAATATACTGAATTTTGGGGCGAGCATTTAGCTGAAGATAATAGACCTATTTTTTCATCCTTTATTTAGCTACTTGTGATATACGTTGATTTAATATGTTGCAAAGGTCGCGTTTGAGAGTTTAAGAATATTAAGTGGTAACCTATTGCCTAACCAGTTTTAAGCAAATTACCCATCCATTAAATATTTTTATGATAGTTTTATTATTTAAAGAATAAATAGATACTCTTAGCTATACTTCTCTAGTCATTTATTGGTCTTACAATCAATGTTGTCTATAAGACCATCCAACTAATTATTTTCAAAAAATATTTAATGCCAATTTTAATAACGATATGTAAAGCAAAAGAAAAACCAAGGAGAATGTTCCTTGTAAGGCTATAAATGGTTATTTAATTTACCGATTTGATTATTTACCAACTATTTCAAATTAAGTGAAAAAAAATAGTGAAGAAATTATTAACCCTAAAACAATAGTAAAAAAACTCGATTAATTTAATCAAACCGACTTCAAATACAAACAGTTATGGTAGAAGGTTCACCGCAGTTGATATCACCGGAATTGATATACAAACTAGATGATGGAAACTCTTTTTATTTTTAGTTTTTTGATGTTCTTGTAGCATTTAGTTCTCTTTGGTGTTCTTATGAATAACTTCTTGTGTTGTGATAATTATTTCCCCATCGCCTGCTCGTTAGTCAATTAACTTTACCATTGTTGAAGAGTATATATATGAGTGTCATCACATCAACTTTAAGGTCTATTTGTTCTAATTTAGGGTGTTGGTAATGTTTTATCCTAATTTATTGTTTTACTTATGATCTTACTGTTGGGAAATATACACTCCAGCGAAAACAAGCCAGAAAATATTTCCCCTACACTTACTAGCTGGGAACCCGCGCTATGCGCCTGTAATGTTCAACTTTTCAGTGCTGTAGGTTTGCTCTTTAGGCAAGGGTAGCAAATTAAGTGAAAAATCTTCAAACATATTATTTATTTAAGTAGAAAAAAATAAGGAATGTGCAGTGAGTAGTTTAGGTGATCTTGAAAACCTATCTTTGCACATGGATGCAACACTGATTTTGTGACACCCCAATTTCGGTTCATCTAAGAACCGAATCAGAAATATTATGACCGAGTTGAGTCATGTGTAAAGCTACTACTCTAAAAGACTCGATCAATAATATATATCAAAATAACCTGCTTGACATCTTGAGAATGAAAGATATTATTAAATATTTATTAAAACACATCAAATATAAATAAAAGTATGAAAGAAAATAACTTTGTTGCACTCAAGTGTGTGTAGCGTTTATCTATCCTCCCACCAATGCCAACTCAGGATCACAAGACGCTGCATATATAATATGAAAAACGTCAGTAACGAGTGTTATTGGTCCAGAAATAATTAAATAATCAAACTGGCATATGAGAGATGACTCTCATGTTAAATAAAATCAATCATATATTCTTTCACATTAGAATCACTCTTAAGGACATTAATCAAGAGCTGTAAGCCTTGGCTTGAACATTGTCCCATTCTAACTTGTCTTCTACCTTGGCATTTTCATACTATCCCACGCTTGAGAAATCCATAGTTTTAAAGCTTTCTACATCCTCCATATGACTCTTAGCCCTGATCATTGAGACTGAGTACTCTCAAGCAGTCGCCTTCAGTACTGGTGTGGAAATTATAATGTAAGTGCACGTGCCGAATCAAGTAATAAAAGTGATAAGAAAGTATCGTCCCCAAGGAATTATTACTAGAAATTTTCAACTACCAAAACTAATTTAATTAATTGTACTTAAATAGAAATCAATTCAAAAAGTGATTAAATTATAGATTAAGGCTAAACTAATCTAAAATGCAATATTTAAATCAAATATGAACTTCAAGATGACGAACTTAGGATTTTCAATTTCCACTAGTGCTCTATATGATTAAAGTTATAACTTCTATGTATGAATTGCACATTTGGATTATTAACCACAAGAATTAATTATTTATGACATCTCTCGATTCACCATAAACTTATCACTTGCACCAAACTCCTATATCTCTATGAAATTGTGTATGCAAAATGATACTTTAAGCTTTGCCCTTAATAGTTACCCAAGACATATGAGTATATCTTTATCTCATATGTGAATCACCTAAAACAGATGAACAAATGTTATTTTATTCAATGAGAAATTTAATCTTTCTATCTTTAGAAAAGATCAAATCTCTAGATCTAACACTAGATGGCCAGTCTAATGATAGCATTAATGAATAGAATAAAATAGATAATCCAACATCACAATCACATAAATAAAATTAATAACCTTTATTAATCCATGGACTAGGTGTTATTGAAAATCCTAGAAAAAATTTACTCTATAAAATATTCAATTAAACTCAAGAAATTCATGTGATATGAAAGACATCATTTAAGTACAAAGAAAACTAAATCAAAATAAGAAAAACTCTTTTTGAGAAAGCATCTTCTTCTTCTGATGCAACTTCGCTGTCGTTCATTCTCGTCTTTCGTGCCATTAGTTAGCCATCTAGAGTTGTTCTCCCTTTAGTTAAAACCCTAATTAAGTTTATAAAGGAACCACCCAAATATTTCAAGTGGGCTCCACCAGGATCTCCTGAAATATCAAAAAAATCAGTTTTTCTGTTGCCAATGCTCGAGCACTCAAAATCCAGGTGCTCGAGCGCTCTGCTCTTGGCTATAACATTTTCTTAGCAGAAAGGCCAGCGCTCGAGCACTTGCTACAGTTTCCATGTCATGCTTTTTGGCCCGACTTCGCCCCGAATTCATTCTGGATGGTCTTCTAACTCTTATCCCCTACTAGAACAACATTAATTAACACTTTTTACACCAAAATCACAATGATTTCTTATTTTATTAATAATACCTAATAAACTCTTAAACTAATAAAATTAAAATAACAATTACTCAAAACATGACAAAAACTCAATATAAAATGCAAAGAATTATAACTCTTTTACAGAACCCTTTTAAACCACATGTCCAGACGTGCTATACTAAACAATACCCGTAAACCTCCATGTTTCTCCTGGTGTGAAGAAACTCAATATGCGGAGTTCACAGGATCCTTAGAGAATAGAACAACCCTCTCACTAATCCAGAGGCCGTTGTGGCTGGGACGTGCACCCGCTCAAGGTACGTGTGAGTCGATTTCATCATCTCCCATCTCACTAAAAACTCGATAAAATAATATACAGGTCTGGGGAAGGATTTATATAATATGCCCGAAGGCAACTTGCAGCAAATCTTAGTTCAAAAATCATCCTTGAAGGTTATTAATCCCGGAAGTAAAATACATTTAAATGGCCCGTGTTAAGTGAGGAACCACTTAATACGTCCAACGATGTGGAAATCAAATCAACAATAGACTAAAGCGATAAAGATGAGAAGAGTCCTAACGGACTTATGGTCCAAGCCGCAAGCGTGACGTCTCATCTACGACAAACTCGGACTCCAAAACCTTCATCGAAACCCACTGCTAAGTAAAATACCGACATCTCTATATGATGCATGCTCGTTATGTGTGCTCATATCGAGAATACATCGTAATAAAGAAAATAGTGCTAAATATACCTAAACTAAACATCCAACACGTAATTGGAGACATAATAAAGAACATGACTAATAAACAAATAATAAAAAGAAAAATGAATACATTTATGAATAAATAGATAAATAATAAATACCTAAAAATAAATAATACTATAATCATAAAATAATAATATCATTATACTATATAAATACACGGCTGAATACGAGTAAATATCACATTTACTCGTGTTAGTAAATATATAAATAATTAAATAAAGAAATACATAATCATTCGATAAATAAATAAATAAATAATAAATTAGTTTATATTAATTAATCATGAATATAATAATATCATAGCTATCCAATACAAAAATAAATAAATAATTCAAATGAAGAACAACATTCACGCAACGAACAAATTGATATATATATATATATATATATATATAGTGTGTGTGTGTGTGTGTGTGTGTGTGTGTGTGTGTGTGTGCGCGCGCGCGCGTGTGTACAATTTAGTAAACATAAATAAGATTATTATTAATAAGTAAATATATCATTAATAATAATAAATAATCATGTAAACATTCATCATATACGATAAAAATATAAATAAAAGTAAATAAACAATAATGAATAAATAAATATATAAATAAACAAATATATAATAAATAAATAAATAAAAATACTCATAATGTCAAAATATGTTAAATAGTGTGAATACGCATCTAAACTAATATAGGGTATCTCGAATTACCAAAAATGCTCAAAAAATGATTGAAAACGAGGTGAAAACGAGCTGAACCGGGGCATGTGGGTTGAACCAAGTCAAGTCGGCCAAGTTAACTCGGTCTAGGTTAGCCCGAAAATAGCCAGAAAAGGGGGAATTGCCGGTGGGTGCTGTAAAACCCACGATTCGAGTTAGGGTTTTATATTCAGAACCGGTCGAGTCGACTGTT
>JAURVB010009852.1:0-70308 GCA_033002965.1 Piper betle | reverse complement strand
TACATTTGGCAATGCTCCGGACTATTTTATTTCGTCTTTCTCTTCTACCAACTCGTCATCTGGTTGTGGGACATGGCCCTAGTTGCCTCATTAAGCGTCTGTTTTATCGCCTCCAAATATTTGGTTTTAACAGGGAAGTTCTTTTTGCTTTGTCATTTTGACTCTATTTTTTGTAGCATTGGGACAATATATTGTTTAAGTTTGGGGGGGGGGGGGGGTTTACTTGTGTAACGACCCGGCCATTTGTCACAACATTGTGGGCCTAGCTGGCCAGGTGTTACTCACAATTAAGCAAATATGTCTAACATTTTTTTTTTAACAAAAACATATATAAAGATCCCACAGTCTTAGACCGTTTTCCAGTAGCCACACTTATTTCTCAAATAAATAATAAAAGGAGTCCTCATATTTATTTTGCTCTATGCCCTGGTTGTCAATCACCTACTTTCGTATCTGCATACCTGCGGAGGCATTTCCGCATTAGAGATTACAACACTAAGTAGTATAATAGATAAAACAAATCAAGTACATTCCACTATTTCCTTATGTTTATTTTAATATGCGGTGGAGCGATTCCGCTATACTCCAAAACAATGCGGAGGAGGTATCCGTTGTGATCCGCACACCCTGGCCCCATTTGTGGGGAAGCTCTCACTGCCAATTCTAGTACCAGTGCTCACACACCCCGGCCATAGCCTTTTTATGGGGAGGCTATCACTGCACTTAGGTGATTTCTACGCCCCGCTTGTGGGGAAGCTCTCACTACCAATTCTAGTGCCAATGCCTCACACACCCCGGCTATAGCCTTTTTATGGGGAGGCTATCACTGCACTCCAGTGCGATGGAGGAATCGCTGTGCCTTGCTCACCCCGGCCGTAGCCTTTTTATGGGGCGGCTATCACTACTCCAAAACAATATCGATGCATTACTCAATTTACGCACATGATACGACCCCGTGTCGGACTGAGTCAATTCTTTGACCCCGGTTGCACTCGATGCATGGTGGTCGAATCTGGGCTCAGGCTGACTAGGCTACCAAAAAGGAAAGTACGATGTTCTACCTATGATATGTACCTGACTTGTGATTTCGTCTGACTGTGACCCGTGAACCCTAATCTGAATGAGGGCATAAAATTATACATTAGTATAATTTTATTTTGCTTGAACCTACATGCAACTTACATGACTAATATACTATCAATTTTAAATGATGTAATTAGTTCATGTTAGTCTTCATTCCTTATTAAATTTTCAGCAATTCTAATGATAATTAATTATTAACATGTCCATTTACAAAACAACTAAGCAATCGACAAGAACCCCATGCATAAGACGCTAGAGATCTAGCAACTTGGCAGGGCGTCTTCAACAAACCTTGCATGCAAGAATCCTAATAGAAACAAATAAGTTGAGAGATGAAATACTCACACAGTAATAGGGAGGTCGCCTGGTACGGAGATGAGGGATGAAATACTCCCTCCTCCCGCATATATATACACTTCCAACCATTCCCTCCATTAAATTCTCATACCCCAACATCCATTGGTATTTCCTAGGTTCAACGAATCCCTTCATTAAATTCTCACACCCCATCATCCATTGGTATTTCCTAGGTTCAACGACCCCTTCATTAAATTCTCACATCCCATCATCCATTCATGAATAGGTATTTTCTAGGTGACCATAAGTCGAACCATGACCGGTCGACTTGATAACCAACCATATCGGTTCATCTATATTTATTTCATAATATTTAGGTTCTAGTCTTGTAATATTTTTCATGGTTCTTACAACTTGATGTTAAGATAAATTAGGAGTTGTTAGTAGTATTTTTTTTGGGGTTTCTTTCATTAGTGTTCTTCTTTATTTCATATGACTCATCCAACTTATTAATTTGTTCGATGATAGAAGTGTCCGTTATTTTTTTTTGTTTGATAATATAATATGAAGAGATTCTATGGGTGTCTATATTGCGAGATGAGTTGTTAATGTTTTTCCCTATATAATTTTTATGTAACTCTCGATATTGATTTTGATGATGCTTAGATGATGGTTATGCTATTGTTAGTATAATTGAAGAAAATGATCTAGAATTCTAGTAAAAATTTTCTTAAGATGAAATCATAGGTGACTTGTTATGATAGAAGTGATGTAGGTGAGTTTGTTAACCAAGTCCTTTCAAGCTACCCTTATTTATCCTTGTTTTAGACAATTTTGAGCCGTAAAGTTAACCTGTTCTGCTTGTTGTCCTATGATAATAACAAAGTTAGCCTTTATTTTATTTTATATATTCTTGTTTGTTAATTGTTCTAACCTAAAACCTTAGTGATTGACTTTTTCCAAGGTTGGATTGAATTGGTTACTAAATGAGAATGATATTTCTGAGTATGGAGTTTATTTGGATGCAATGAAAAGGACAAAACAAAAAATTATGAAGTGTTGAAATTGTAAAAGTTAAAAAAAGGTGTCTAGTGGTTATTCTATCAATTATGTGTGTTTTTTGAAGTAGAATGTGAATGATTGGATGACATTGTTGTTGACAAGGATTTAAATTAATTTGTTTCAAGCTTGGAAAGAGTCTTGAGCTAGGGTTTATTGTTTTTGACCTTGATATCAATTTTTAGCTTTTAGCCTTTCCCCATGACATCCTAAAAAGTCTTATTCATCTTGATTGACAAGGTACTTATGTTAGTGGTGAGAAAATTGATACTTGAACTTATGGAGAATTTGATTTAATTGTATTGGATGATGGTATAAGCTGATTCTAAACTCATTTGAGAGATACATTTGGGAGTTTTATTTTCTTTTTCGTATTGGGAATTATGTTTGCATCTTTATTTTGCACTTTGATATCTTGTAAATTTTGGAATGCTATTATTTGATTTCAAGAAATAATATTTGTGCACTAATGAGAAGTTATAAATTAATTTCTTAGATAGGTTGTGTGGATTAGAGAAATGAGTCGATTCAAGTTTAGGTTTTGCTTGGGACTAGCAAATATTCAAGTTTGGGGGTGTGATAGCTCTATAAAAGAGTTATTATTCTTTGCGTTTTATATTGAGTTTTTGTCATGTTTTGAGAGATTTTAATTTTAATTTTATTAGTTTAGGAGTTTATTAGGTATTATTGATAAAACAAAATTGTGATTGTGGTGTAAAAATTTGCAATTAATATTGTTTTGGCAGGGTATAAGAGTTAGAAGACGATCCAAAACGAATTAAGAACGAACTCGGGTTGAAAAAGCGTACTTTGGTGTTCTGGCTGGAACCCCAATGCTCGAGTGCTAGGATTCAGAGTGCTCGAGCATTGGCCCTGTGGTTTAGAAGGAATTATGGCTGAGACTAGAGTGCTCGAGCACTAGAGATCAGAATGCTCGAGAGTTTGCGGCGAAAAAATAAATTTTCATTATTTTAGGATTTTATGGTGGGCCCCATTTATACTATTGGGTGGATCATTTATAAAATTGATGAGGGTTTTAAAGAAAAAGAGAGGAAGAAAAAAACAACTCTGGACGGCTAAGCGACAGTACGAAAAACGAGAAGGAACAACAAAGAAGTTGGATCAGAAGAAGAAGACGTTTTCTCAAAAAGAGTTTTTCTTATTTTGATTTAGTTTTCTTTGTAATTAAATGATGTCTTTCATATCACACATGAATTTCTTGAGTTTAATCGAATATTTTATGGTGTAAATTCTTTTCTAGGATTTTTAATGACACCTAGTGTATGGATAAATAAAGGTTATTAATTTTTGTCTATGTGATTGTGATGTTGGATCATCTATTTTATTCAGTTCTTAATGCTATCATTAGACTTACCAACTATTGTTAAATCTAGAGATTTGATCTTGTCTAGAGATAGAAAGATTAAAGTTGTCATTGAATAAAATACCCTTTGTTCATTTGTTTTTGGTGATTGACATGTGAGATGGAGATATACTCATATGTCTTGGGTGTTTTGGGTGATTCACATCGATTCACAGCCGTCTGCGCTGCTCTGACGCCTCCCCCTCAACCTAATCAACATTTCCCCAATATCTAGGGTTACCGCAGAGGCCGGCCAAGGCCCAATTGAATGACCGATTGACCCTCGGTTGACTCAATGCCACTGTTGCTACCCTCACCACCTGCCACTGTTGGGTCGAGCTTGCCAAGCTGGTGCCGACCCATAGCCCTGATTGCCTCTTTGAAAAAGTCGTCAAAAAATTGCTAAAAAACCACAGCTAAATCTCCAAAACTGTTGAAAAACCACTGAAAAATTGGAATCGTTAAAATTTGCTAGAATGCTAAGGAACTAATTAAGTAAATTAAGCAAGTATTGTTAATTAAATGCAACATAGCCTAGAACATCTGATATGGATTGATGTATGATTTGATATGAGGTGTGCCTTGATGTGTGTGTGCTATATGATGTGTGAATGCACCATAGTTGGCGTTAGCTTTTAGTTTTGATGTGTAGAGATGGAGTAGGAATTTGCTGGGTATGTTAGACACGATTGGAGCTTCTATCAGGTCTATTTAATACTCGCTTCTGGTTTGAGTTTTATACTCTATCATGTTTTATTTTTAACAGGGAAGTGGATGTGTCGAGTGTTAGATTTATTGTATACCACTCCACACGGGCCATTTAGTCTCACAAAATTTCCAGATTAATAACCCTTGAGAATGAGATCCCTTGAGTTTGTTTTTGAAAACCCAAATCTAGATCATGATGCCTTTGGGCTTATTTTATTACAATCCCTACCCAGGCCTGTGTATGTATAGTTTTCTTGAGTTTTTAGTGAGATGTGAAACCGGTGGAAACTAACAACCACTCTACATGAGCGGGAGCATGTTAGTTAAAGTGGGGCTCTAGATTTTGTGAGTGCCTGTTCCATTCCAGAGGGATCTTTATAGCTCCACCTTTGAGTTCCTCAAACCCGGAGAAGTGTGGAGGTTGGCAGGTACTATTATGCAGCGCATGTGTAGATTTGTTGTTTCAAAGGGTACTGAAGGCGCATGCCTGAGAGTACTCAACTTCTGTACTCAGGGCCAGGAGTGATACCGAGGATGTAGAGTGGCTAAAAGAACAGAGATAGATTTTCCTACCCAAGGGATAGTTTTAAAGTTATCAAAGAATAAGATGAGATAGAAAGGGAACGCTGTCACGCATGGTTGACGGGTCCTAATTAGTGCCCTTATGAGAGATTCTACGAGGAAGAATAATAATGTTTTCATTAAACAAGAGAGTCAGCTCTCTTGTGTCAATTTGTTATTACTTATTTTTGGACCAATAATGCTCGTTGTTGACTCTTTTCTCTTATCTATGTAGGTGAGAATGTTGAGGACTGAGTGTTGTTAGGACTACGGAGGAGTAGCAATGTAATTGCGCACATATGTACTTGTCGAATGTAATTGATGCGGTAGAATGTTGAATTGTTTTGAATCATACAACTTGAGTGTCATTTCTGTGAATTGATAAAATATTTTGCATGTGAATGAAAACTGTAAAAAAATGAATTGGTTAAGCAATGGTGTCTAGACTCAGGTCAGAAGATCAGAAATGAATAAAATTGAAATGTTGAGAGAAATGTCATATTTTTGCTGCGTTTTCTGTATTTATTGACAAACACACACACACACAACTTTCTAGGGTGGTACCTATTGCACTTTTAGGGGAGACTGTTCGTTTTGGTTTAAAAATAGTTATTGTTTTTAAACTTTTCACTTGTTTGGTTTGTTTTATTCAAGATTGCATATCATAACATGCATTTAGGACAACGTTAGAACCTAAGCATCCCATACATGCATCAAATGCTTACAACACTATCTTGAGACACCGAGGTTAGATCCGGGTTGGCTTAACTAAATCTAGTAGATTAGAGAACGGTTCGGTCATTGGTAGCATTTTGGGGTTGGTTCGCAAGTGAACTGAAAAGGGTGTTACACCATAGGCTCCTAACATCTGTGGGGATACCACACATCTATCCTACTCTAATAGGACCTTATCTTTGCATCATATTTCAGCTCTATCCGATCCTAACATGTACTGTGAGGTTGGCCCTAAGACCTAATTTGGTAGGTCGTGTTCTTTTAAGTTTCCTAACCTGTGGTGTAGTTGGAAGAAGGTCTAACAACTAATAATCTTTCTAGAATCTACCACAAGATACTGTGAGGTCGGTCCTAAGACCTATTTTGGTAGGTCGTGTTCTTTTAAGTTTCCTAACCTATGGTGTAGTTGGAAGAAGGTCTAACAACTAATAATCTTTCTAGAATCTACCACAATGCCTTACCGCATAGGGTTCAAGCCACTGCTGGTTCATACTAAGGTTTTCAAGGAATGTGGGTTCACACCGCCATTTGGTTGCAGAAAAGCTAGACATATGCTCTTAATAAATTCTTCCATGTGCTACTAACTTTGCAAGGTGTCCCACCCTTTGACCATTACCTTGTTCACTTCGTCCTGGTCTCGCAATACAGGTCGTCATGCCGTTTACCGAGGTATAACATCAACTACGATGCTGGAGAAGGCGCATGCTAAAATATAATAATGGTGCATTAGCATAACTGAGGGTATGACACTTTTTCAAGAGTAGTCATTCATCAAAAAGCAACCTAGGTTTCCTATCTTGAACGTAGCAACAAGAATCTAGCCTATGGAAATACGTTGTACATCCGTAACATCAAACAACATAAAGGGAGTGTGGGGAATATCTGAGGTAGTCATGAGGTCCTATACTATCATACCTGTGGATTGCGATGGCCGAGTCTAAACTGGCTGAGGCTGCGTGGGTCCTCCCTATTCCTACTGCTGTTATGTGCGCTTGAGGCACACCATGACGCAGTGTCCCAGCTCCCCACATTGGAAGAAATCCTTTGTATTTCTCCTAAATATGCCCATCTGATGATTCTGGCAAGCAGGGCATATTGGGTACTTCTAAAATTCCATGGCATGAGGCTCCTGATACTAAAGTGGCTGTCTAGGGCATGTGGCTGAGCAATGCCCTAACTCCCCACTGGAAAAATGATATGTGTAATCCTCTGACAAATGGCCCAATGTATCCCCTTATAATGTGGGCATGTGGGGCACTCCTGGCAATCTTCTGTCTGCTAAGTCAGGGCCTAGGATGACTGAGTTTGATGAGGAATCCCGCGTGTCTGCTGATCTTCGATAGCGAACACTACCGCCCCATTGTCTTCTCATCTCTTCCGTTACCGTGGGTCCCTGGCCTTAGTGACTGAGGTCCTGTCCTTAGTCCTCTCTGTTTTTCCTAGTGGTACCATCATCTTGATCCTCTTGACTCTGGCATGACAACCGTTCCTCCAAACGCGCTATGGTTAAGGCTAGCCCGCTAATTATGTTGATTGTTCTAACCAAGTCCCTTCTGATTTACAACTGTTCATCGTAGGATTATTGTAATTCCTGTGTGCTCGCTGCCACACCATGAAGCGGTAAAGCAGATAGCTCAACCTGTGCTTGCAATAGTGGCAAATCGTGTCCCTGAGAGGATCCATTGATGCGTGAGTGTCATGCCATCACTACGAAGGGTTTGTGAGGGTTACTGGACAAAAGGAGTCACACACATAACACATATGATTACAACACATAACATAAAACATACCTGTCGGTGAGGCTGTAGAAGCTCATGGGAGTATCATAACATAACACAATTACGACATAAACATATCACACTCACAACACATCATAGTAAACAACATGCATATATACACAACGCACTTCAAAGCTGACTATGTCGAGAGTACCTACCTACATAGATATAGGAAAACCATTGGTAATCAAATGAGTTGATTACCGATCTGAAAATAGCTGCTGATAATGCAATAATGACAGATGTTTATCTTACTACCCACAAAGAAAATTGGAAACTTCAAGAATACACCACACTTGACTATAAGTGGGCCTATGCTGTTGAATATCGTAACGAAATCATACACCAAACAAGTCAACAACAAAAAGACATATTGAAAGAACATACTTACACCCTCACATTCTCCATATATTGCCCGCCAAAGTACTATGGTGGCTTGAAATAGTGTTATGTTATTGCTACAATTTCCTGAAATGCACTGCATTTGCATTACTCTGGGTGTAAAAGAGTACTAGTGCAATTCATTTAACATGTACCACTATTCTCTTGTTCGAAAAATTCACAAAATCATATGTACTTATATAATAGGCATGGGAAGTGTAACGACCTATCCGAAAGTGCAACATAATGAGCCTAAGTTATTTTTTAGAAGTGGTTAACTGAAGTCGAAGATATATAATCCATTCTTACTTATATCCTAGATCATACGTCAATACGTATTAGATGTGAGACTAGGTTAAGGGAACTCACAATCCACCCACCTCAGGAAATTTTGTCGTTGAAATTTATACATGTAGTCCGTAGCTAGCCCTAGCCTAGGTGGCTTCTTTGGCCCGTGACCAATAGCTTAACCAACATCCTTAGTCCAACCCATCTTCTAAGATGGAACCAGGTTGCTCTGATATCATATATAACAATCCGGCTCAAAGTGCAACATAAGGGGCCTAATTCATATCTTTACAAGTGGTTTACCAAGTTAAAAATCTATAGTTTATTTCCTCTTATAAACAAGTTCTTACCCCAATAGGTATTACATGCGGGACTAAGTTGAGGGATCTCACAATCTACTCACCTTAGGAAATTTTATCCCCAAAATTCTTACACTTGACCAATTACTAGCCCCAGCCCACAACTTTGTTTGGATCATGACCGGCAACCTAGCCAACATCCTAAGTCCAGTCCACCATCTAACATGGAACCAAGAGGCTCTGATACCATTTATAACAATGCAGCCCAAATTGCAACGTAATATACCTAATGTATCTCTTCAAAACGGTTAACCAAGTAGAAGATCTATAGTCTATTCTCACTTACGAATAAGATCTTACCCTAGTAGGTATTAGATGTAAGAGTAAGTTGAGGGATCTCACAATCCACCCACCTTAGATAATTTTTTCATTGAAATTCTCACACTTGGCCCGTTGCTAGCCCAAGCCCATGTAACTTCTTTGGCCTGTGACCAATAGCCTAACCAACGTCCTTAGTTCAACCCATCATTTACCATAGAACTAGGTTACTTTGATACCATCTGTAACAACCCCAACCTAAAGTACTAACGGGCTTAAGCCATCTTTTCAAAAGTGGCTAACCAAGTTGAAGATATATATTGGACCTATTATGTTGCACTTTGGTCTTGGTCGTAACAGATGATATTAGAGCAACTTGGTTCCATGTTAGATAGGGCTGCTAATTGAGCAAGCCACCTCGTGAACATTTTGTAACACCCCAAATCCGGTCCATGCTCGTGAACCGAACCGGCATGTTACAGGCCCCGGTTAGGTCGGCTAACCCGAACCCAACTCACGCGGATCTAATCTCGGCGTCTTAAGATGAAGATATTACTCGTCATGCATGGATGAATGCACAAAATCCTAACATGATACTACATGGATGACATGCAGACTAAATTACACACCATCACAATTACGATCAAAATTGATGAAAATTCTAAAATAAAACGAACAGAATTTCCCCTAAAAGTACAATTAGGGTCACCCTGTCAAAATACTATATATAAACATATATGTAAACATGTATCTATACATCACACAACTTCATTCACACAATCTGTCATCGTGTCCTAGCATTCAATCATGTCACATCATCATATCTTATCATCATCTCAAGACATTCAATCATATCATACCATGTCTTAGCATTTCACAACATCCGCAATATAATAGTATCATAAACAAAATATAACCACTCAATCGACTGACATGTGTGCAAGCGACAACAATGCTCCTCCGTCCAAGCTGGCTCCTCCAACTCTGATTATTACCTACATATAGTACAAAGACACGTCAGTAACAAGTGTTACTGGTCTGAAAAATAAAATAACTATAACAAGCTGGCTATGAGAGCAAACTCTCATATAAAAGAAAACATCATATACTCCACGTGAACACTCTGAAGGGCACTACTGAGGAGCCACTGGGTTGCAGACCCGGTAGCATCCCAAACTTACTGATCTGCTGCTGGTACTGTGCCGCTCTCGGCACTTCTTCTTCAGTACTTCACGTAAAACTTTATCCTAAGCCCTCTCCTTACCTTCATATTTCTCTTGGCCTTGAGCACGAAGGCCGAGTACTCTCAGGCAGTCGCCTTTAATACCCTTTGAACCACAAGTCCGGACATGCGCTGTACTAAACAGTACCCGTAAACCTCCACGTTCTCCGGGTGTGAGGAACTCAAACGCGGAGTTGTCAGGATCCCTCGGGAATGGAATAGTCCGCTGGCACTAATCCAAAGCCCACTTTGACTATCACGGCATCCGCTCATGGTACGTGCAGTCGGTTTCTCCATCTCTTGTCTCACTGAAAATGAGAAAAGTACATATATATAGGGCTGGGTAGGGATTTATATAATAAGCCCGAAGGCAACTTGTGGTGGATCTTGTTTTCGAAATCATCCTCGAGGGATCTCATCCTCGAGGGGTTATTAATCCGGAAATCTGTTCGGCTAGATGGCCCGAGTTAAGTGGGATCCAATAAAATGCTACTTAACCCGTCCTGCAAATGATAAGATAAACATACAATAGAAAGACGTAAAACAGAGTCGAGTCCTAAACGGACCTGGTAGAAGCTCCAAGCGTATCATCGCGCCTTGGCGGCGAGCTCTTATTCCATACCTACACATCAAAACTAAATACTAACGCCCACTAACTAAATGATGCATCAAACGTAATGAACATCACACACAATTCAATCATCAACCATAACAAGCAACAATTATAAATGTGAAAGTAATTCCAACTTATCCTATTAATATCAATCTAATTATATTTCCTAAGTTACGTTGTACTAGATTATCATGCTCAAATTTACTTTAGTTCATCAGATCACTTAACTATCATTCCCTGTTAATCACATCCTACACATCTTTACTTCATTCATAATCTGGCATTCATCATGACAACTAGTTAATTCTAGCATGCTATGCTAACAATCATAATCAATTTTAAATAACTCAATCGGAGGTAATTATACCTCATGTAGTCGGCAATCGGCGACGGCTAGGGTTCCGTCGCGTGTCTCGGAGCTCAAATTCGGTGCTCATCAGCGTCTGAAGCTCGAATGGGCTCAACTGGGTGAGCCCTGTGGAAGATCCAGAGAATTCCGGCGAATTCTAGAAATTCTAGTTTTTCGACGGTTTTCGACGGTTTTCCGGCAGCTTCCGGCGGTTTTCTGGCGACAGTCGCCGGTGGCGTCTACTGGCCGGAAAGTGGTCGTGTTGGGTACCCTTGGAACTGGCTCGGCGAGCCCGACTCATCTACGAGGTCGACGCAGCCAACGGAGGTGGTGGCTCACCGGAAAATGCATAAAACCGAGCCGGTGGTGATGGTGGCTAGATCCGGCCGGCCACGGCGGCGATGGCCTCCGTTCCGGTCGGGGAAGGTCGACTGGAGGGCTGAGGGTGCTGAGGCGACCGACCGATTGCGGCGGTACTGGTCGCCGGCGGCGGAATCGGTGACAGAAGGGCAACGCGGGCGCGGCGTCGCTGCGTGGCTTCCTCGCGTCGTGGCGGCCCGATGGGGGTCGGACTTGGTCGGGGCAGCACGGCGACGTCATCGCGGGGCTAGGCGGCGATGATCGGCGGTCGGCGCGGCAGCGGCTATGGCAACGCGCACAAGGGCTGCGTCGGGCAAGGGTTTGGGGAAGAAAAGAAGGGCACGGGGGTGTGTGGTGGCAAAGTCGTAAATATTACTTGACTCGTCTCCGACTCGAGTCAAAATAATATTTAAGTCTTAAAAAAATTCCAAAAAAATTTGGGAAAAATCCCATAAAATCAAACAACAACAAAAAAATCATAATGATATGCTCTAGAACTATCAACCCACCCAAAATGCCCGTAATGCTTCCTAACGCGGTAAACGGCCTAAAACTAATTCTACGATCCATTATATATCATAATAAAAAAAAATGAACTGCATACTCTCATATATTCTGATAACTCATTCTTTTCTGCTGTGTTCATGACGTTATCATCATATACTTGGGTACATATGACCCTCATGGCTCATACATGAGACTGGCGTCGGCTTAGTACACATGTTCTGAAACTGACTTGACTCGAAAGTAACGGTCGAACCGACCGGTTCTGAATATAAAACCCTGACTCGAATCGTGGGTTTTACACATTTAGTGTTCGGCTTGTGTCGACTCGACTCAAAATTCAACATTTAAATGCTTGAGCTCGAACTTAAATCCTATGAGTCTAGTTTGAGCAAGGCAGTGTTCGACTCTACTTGACTTGGTTATAACTCGAACTCGACTTGAAATCGACACGTAGCTCAACTTGAACTCGACTCAATAATATAATATAATATAATAATATACATAATATTATTTTTTTTATTAAAAATAAATTTAAAATCATAAATAATTATTATTATTGACTACGTACTAAAGGTGGGTGGTGGTGAGGGTGTTTTGTTTTTTATTTTTTGTTTTTTAATTAAATTTGAGGTGTCCTTGTAATGGAATAATGTAGATTAAAGTTTGAGACAAAAATATTATCTACCCTCGGCTAAGATAATCTATATATATATTTATATTAATAAGTTTAATTATAGCTAGTTATATTTATTTATGTACGATAAAATAATAAAGTAACATCAACACAAGAATAGCTTAGTTGGGAGAGTGTCATCCTAAATACCTGAAGGTCACATGTGCACTCGACGCTCATCGCATGACCATTTTTTGTTAGATACATGTACAAGAAAAATATAAATCGTAATTGGTATTTGGGCCTGGGCCTAATTGAGCGAGCCAGCTCGTGAACTACTTTCGAGCTAGTTTCGAGTTGACAAACAAGATGAGTTTCAAACAAGTTTCGAGCTCCTCAAAATTAAACAGTTTAATGTATTCGAGCTCGAACAACATAAAAAATGTTCAAGTCGATTTCGAGCATCTATGGTCAAAACTTGTTCAATCTTGAGTTGAGTTTGAACAAACTTTGAGCTATTCGAGTCGAGTTCGAACACAAACTAAATTCAGCTCGCTTGCTTGTTTAGCAGCCCTAATGTTAAATAATGGGTTGGACAAGGACATTGGCTAGGCTATTGGTAATGGTCGAAAGAAGCCACTTGGGTTTGGGCTAGCAATGGACCACATGTATGAATTTCGAGGTGGTTGGATTGTGAGATCCATCAATTTAGTCTCACATCTAATACATACTAGGATAGGATCCTATTTATAAGTTATAGATCTTCAAGAGATGACCTAGGCTTATTAGTTTGTACTTTAGGCTAACCTGGTTCTGTGTTAGATGGTGGGTTGGACTAGGGACGTTGGTTAAGTTGCCGGTGACGGGCCAAAGAAGGTCGTGGGTTTGGGCTAGTAACGGGCCAAGTGTAGGAATTTTGAGGACGAAATTTCCTAAGGTGGGTGGATTGTTAGATCCCTCAACTTAGTCCCATATTTAATACTTATTGGGGTAAGATTCTGTTTAGAAATGAGAATGGAATACAGATCTTTAACTTGGGTAATTACTTTTGAAGAGATGACTTAGGCCAATTAGTTTACACTTGGGTTGGGTCATTATAGGAAGGGACTTATACATTAAGTTTTTGAATATTTGGTTCGAAAACCATTGAGGGTTCTCATCTTTGATGTTTTGTTAAATCGTGCAAAAATTCAGCTAAATGGTCCAATATCGGAAAAAATCCATTAGAACGCCGCTGATGCTGCCCTACGTCTAAAATTCTATAAAGTCTCACTCAAGGAGCCAACTAAAAGATGCACCAGAGGATCCTATATATTTAGATGAGTCGAGCTCCTTGTCTTAACTCGGTGAGCTCACTTTGTGTAACCTAACAAGGAGATGAAACCACATTGACACGTAAAATGAGGTAAAACCTCAACACATGCATGACACCATAAAATTGAATTTACTTAAATATGTATTTAATTAAATGTTAATCCTCGTTGGGTAACCTTAATTAAGGATTAGGGCTTAGTGAAAATCTCACACTTAGGATTTTTATTGAATGAACTTAACTGGATTATTTTTTAGACGGGCTAAATGGCATCCAAATATGCCTAAATTTGGACTAGTGGGCCCTGACACTAGAGATTTGGTAGTAAAATTACCAAGTGTTGGCTCGTAGGCAAATATGGTAAACAAGACCCACTAAGGTCGCGTCTAGGTGTTGGGAATAGTTTTTTTGGGCCAAGCACCAATTTTCCTATATTTTGTTCATGGACTTGGAGGCTTCAAATGGGCCTAGGTAAAATGGTAGTGTTAGCCAATACTATGGGCTTGAATCCTATAAAAGTTCAAGTCCAAACTCCAAGGATTTGGGCCCTATTGGACTAATAAAAAGGAAGACATTGGTTAGGTCATTTTTGGAGCTAGTTGGACCTACTGGTCTTGGAAATATCATAACGTAAGGTCTATTTAGCTAATGGCTTTGAAATTTTTAGGAGATGTTACTGGGACAAATCCTAAAGTCTCGGTAAAATTTTGTACAATTTCACCATCAAATGGCTAGGGTAAGGAATTTTTCAAGCCGAGCTATGGAACTAGAGTTTCACTATGTATTCTTATAGACTCCACAAGACCTAATTAACTAACCACCAAAATTTTTTTAAATATTACCAAATTTTACATTTTTTGAGTAGTTCAACCATAATTTTTAAAGATTTTTTTCATGCCGTTACTGAGATTAATTTAGAATGGTATTTATCAAGGCGTAGCTAAAATCATAAGCAACAATCAAGCAAAAGATAGAATTTAAATACAACCTACAACATGATGTACAAATTGGGGAAAAGGGTGTCCAAGTCACTTGGACCATGAAAGCTGTAAAATTTCGCCAAGTTTGGTACCTATCCATGCTTATAAATACAAAACCAGAAAAAATATCTAAACAAAACATGTATAGTATCTCATATGAAGCTATCAAGACAAACATCATGCAGATCAACAACCTATATCATGAGATATGATTTTTTCCTCAAAATAGTGCAAAATAATGAGCATATAGTAGTAAAAATGCATAACTATTTGTATACAGTTATAATTGCAATGAAACTAAGTTTAAATGTACCTAAGGAATAGGTCTACATGAATAAAATAGTGGAAAAATCAAAACTCAACAAAACAACAACTACAATGCATAACAATCATGGAAAAAAGGACAAAGGTGAAACATTTATCTCAACCGGTTCCTAGGGGAGTTCTCTTAGGGCTTTGTATGCTAACCTTTAACCCTAGGGACTTGGCCAAGCTTAGAGAGGCTAGAGGAGGTTGGGAAGAGATGGAGGAGAGGGGAAGCAAAGGAGAAAGGGGAGAGTTGGAGGGAAGAAGAGCAAGGAGAGAAATGGGCAAAAATGAGGGAGAAGGGGGAAATTTATAGAAAAGGAAAAAGGTCCAAGTGCAAGGGCGCTCTCCTAGCCTCTTAGCACTAGCCTATGCATGCCAGGCCATGGAAAGTTAGGAAAACTAGGCATGTGGGTCAAAGTTGCATGAACCAAACCGCATGCAAGCATAGACTTGGGCATAAGTTTAAAACCCAACTTGTTGGTTCAGTGTTTTTGCAATCTGTTTGGCTTTGGTTTGTCGGTTAATATTTGATCGGTCTGGTTCAATCGTGTTGGCCCTAAATGGGTTTTTGTGTGTTGTTGTAGACTTGGGCATCGGGCACATCCGTTGTTCGAGTTTTATCCCATCTGCCACAATTGCCAAGTTGCGGCTTTGTTAGGGGTGGGCATCGGTCGAACAGACATCGGACGAATTATTGTCCACATCTGTCCAAAATTTCGTCGGACAAAATTTGTCCGACTGACTTCGGACATCGAATTGTCCGTCAGGCCCAAGCAGTGTCCGCGGACAGACCAAACACTCTCCGCCTGCCGCCGTAGGAGGGTTGGCAATGTCAAAGCAGTGACTGGACAGCCGCGGCGACGGTCGCCGGCGGCGGAATAGACGACGCGAGCAGAGGGTATCGGCGGCGGAATCGACGACGAGCGGCGATTCCGGCGTCGTGGAGGCCGGGCGACGGCGGGGGCGCTCGAGGCATCACAGCAATGCCGCGGTGGGGCCTGGCGGCGACAATCGGCGGCCGGGCAACACGGCGGCCGCGGCGGCGGAATCGACGACAAGCAGAGATTCCGGCGTCGTGGAGGCCGGGCGACGGCAGGGGCGCTCGGGGTGACGGCTGCAACGCCGCGGCAGGGCCTGGCGGCGACGATCGGCGGCCGGGCGACGAGGTGGCGGCGGCGGCGGCGACCACGCAAGGGCGCACGGTTTCGACGGGGAAGAGAATGGGTCGGAGGTTTGATTGATGGCAATATCATAAATAAGACTTGACTCGCCAATGTCTCGAGTCAATAATAATAACTAACTCGGAATAAATCCTAAAAAAATCCATAAAATCAGAAAAAATTCCATAAAATAAAATAAACACTACAACATCATAATGACATTCTATAACTAATAACCCACCCAAATTCCCCATAATGCGTCCTAACGTGGTAAATGGCCTAAACTAATTCCACGATCAACTATATATAAAATAAAAAATAATTGGCATACTCTTATATATTCTGATAACTTATTCTTTTTTGTTGTATTCATGATGTTATCATCATATATTTGGGTACGTATGACCCTCATGGCTCAGTACACCCGACCAGCGTCGACTCAATACACATATTACTAAAACATACTCGACTTGAACCGACGATTGAACCGATCAGTTCATAAGCATAAAACCCTGACTCAGATCACTGGTTTTACATTATGTTTATAATGTGATATATTTTTTCGAAGATGGATCATACAAGTTTGTTATTAAATATCGGACACTCGGTCGGTCGGTCGGTCGGACAAAAAAATGTCCATGTTTGGTTTGTTTTAATTAGGTCGAATTCGGTCGGTCAAATTTGGTCGGACATACTTTGGACATCGGACAGACGGACAAATTCGGACGTCCACGCCCACCCATAGGCTTTGTTGTTGTTCCAGGTGTTTAGTTAGCCTAGGGCTACATGTCGCTTTGGGTTGTGTCGCATGCATCTCGGCGTACCCTCATGCCCTTGTCGCGTGTTAGAAGCATCTCAGATCTATTTTCCTTCCTTTCCATTCTTTTTTCTCCTTTTTTCCATCTTCTTTTCTTTTCTTTTTCTCTCATTCTCACAACTAAGTGCAGGTCCAAAGGTGCTGCCCCAGTTCCCTTACGCCCAACACATACGAGTTGTGCATAGCTTCTCAGGGAGCCTTTGCACACAACACGTATGAACTATGCCACCCAACTTTTCTCCTCTCCTCCTCTTCTCCCCTTTTCATCTCCCCTTGCCTGCCACCCCTCCTCCTTCTCCACCCTCTTCTCCTCATTTCCACCCTTCTCTTGCTCCTTTTCTCTTCCTTCTTTGCCTGTACTTCCCCTTCTCTTCCTCGTCTTCCAAACACACTTTTCTTCCCTTTTCTTTAGTTGTTTTGTATAATTTGCATTGTTTTCATATAAATCTTGATAGGATTATGTAGATCATGTTATTTTGATCATTTTGGTGTATTATTCAATATGTTTTACATGTTAGATTATTATAAAAATTTGATTTTCATATAAAGTTTGCACCTTTATTGTTGTTTGGATTGTGTAATGTGAGTTTGTTGAATGTGCATAGTAAATACTTCCAAAATTACCTAATTAAGGTTATAACAATAAAAAGTTGTGAACTTTATAAAATTTGAGTTGCGCCTGAGTCGCATGCATTGTGTACCAATTATTAATTAATTAAAAAAATAACGTAACAATAGTTTATTGTGTGTTTAAATTTAAAACGAACCAACCGTGGGGCCTTAATTAATTTCACAATGAAATTAATTAATTATTCAAATGATAAAAAAATTAATTAATAAAAATTATTATTTACACCATTGAGTGGGTGGTTTTGACGTCTTAGTTCGCTCTGCATGAGACAATTGAAGCCGTCCAATTCGACGTCTTTCAAGTTTCAGATCTCAATTCACCTAGATGATTTGACCATTGGGTTGCCAACTAAATTACCAACCTAATCAGATTATTTTAATTATGATTTAGATACCGCGTGACTGTTTAGTATATTAGGATATCTCAACTTTAAGTGTCTGGATCCCGGGACATACAAACATCTTTTTGATATCTCAATTGTGTGGGTTTAAGACTAGGTGACGCTCTTAATATATTGATATCACACATTTGAGTTTAGCATACGGTTTATGAACTTGTTCAATTTATTACATGAGATTAGATTTCACGTGCGAGCACGGTTGTTAGACTAGATCAGATCGGTGTGTGTTTATTTAATTTTCGTTGCATGTCATGCATCTTTGTTGCATCTAGGACTCTTCATCCATTGCATTCACTCATCATACAAAAGTATGTAGCTGTCCGCATCACTAGGCTGCTTGGAGTTGGGCTTTTTGTGATAGGACGAGGAGCTCTTCTCAGGTTTGTTAGGACTCTTTTCTTCTTTATCTTGTGCTTGACTCATGTGATTTGATTTTTATCGTACAATGCAGTTAGTAACATTTTATTGGGTCCCACTAATTATGGATCATTTAACCTGTCTTCTAGATTAATAAAACCTCAAGGATGAGACCCCTTTATGAGTTTTTGAAAGATTATAAGATCCATTTCAAAGTCGTACTTTAGCGCTATATGACATGTCCATGCCCAGATTTGACATATGTATTACATTTTCAAATTTTGGCTTGGAGGCAAGATGGATGAGATGTGTGATGTCACTGAGGGGCCCGGTCAGTACCCACTCGTGGTGCTCGGTGACAGTCTTATATATATATGATATCAAATTACTACTTGCATATAGTGTATATTTTAACAGTATTTGGCATGTGCCTCCATTGAGTATGTCAGAGCCGCATAGTGTTGTAGTGATTATCAACTAGGCTCTATTAGCCATATGACCTACATGTTACCGTGAGCTATTATCTGGTCCATGTTTATGGATTATCAGTGATTATGATTAGGTCCTATTGGCTCTACTTATCATAATTGTGTTGTGAATGGGTTTATGTTTTCTTTCAGTTCATCTTGGATAACTATTTTATCCATTTGATAGTATTGAGATTCTCCCTATTACTTGTTTAGGACTTTGTGACACCCGTTTCTAACACGTGTTCTTATATTATATAGGTGAGCAGGCTTGGCGTTGGCCAGTACAATTGCTCAAATGACGAGGACCCTAGTGGATGCTGGGCTGAAGTTTTGGTGTTGTGGGCTTTCAATTGTGTGGTGTCCCTTGGGAGCCTTGTTATCTATTGGATATCTATTTGACTTGTGTATCGATGTCTTGAGACTATGGATTATGTGTTGTAATGATGTGGCTGTGTGGCCTTGAGACATGAGTTGTTGCCCATGCTGACTTATGCCTCGTGATATGATACTATGATTGCTTGCTAGCTTTTGTGTACCTAATTGTATTTCTTCTATTTTGCAGACGAAATACTTTGGGGTATACAGATCTAACATGCTTTGTTTAGGTTAATCCATGCCCCAAAGTCCTAGAACAAATAGTAAATTATCTAGGTATGTAAAGCTATATTACTTTTGCAGGAACATGGAGAGAAGAAGGAACATGAGTTGGAGGAGCTTCAGTGGTTATTAAAATTGTAGGAGAAGGGCTCATATGAAGACCAAGCCAGCCCACAACCTTATGAATGTGAAATCTATGCTAAATGTGATTAAAATGATATGAAAATGTGGTATACAACCTTGAGAATGTTTCTGTGAATGACAAATGATATTATAAAATATTTCTGAGATTTTCTACTATTGAATGATAATTATACAGGTTGTATAATTTTTCCTTCATCATATTCACAGGAGAGACACTACCGAATTTTCTCCAAAAAGTTAGTCTCCTTTGTAAATTTGACTCATTTAGGATCTCAAATTTCTGTGGGCCAAACCATAAGTGTCTTGCATGCATTGCGGTGTTGTCTGCGCATTAGATTTCCTCAAGTTTCGGCTTTTGATGCCTTGAGCGATTAGGTCCTTCTTGTGTCGATTCTCTATATTAATGGGTTGTGAATTAGTATCTTGAAATTTATCAGTTCGATTATGTTCGTTGAGGTGGGCTGAATCGGGGTGTTACAGCAAGGGAATTGGCAAGGTACCTTTACGCTAGCCCAATAGTTAGGGATTTTCAAATTTGGTAGTGGCCTTACCTGAAATCCTTACCCTAAATGTGCTGATGCAAGTGTGGTTGGAGGGTGCCCTTGGCCTCAGCGCAAATTACGTGAACTTAGGTTTCCACCCTAAGGCGAGCAGAGCTACCTCGGGAATTGTGCCATGGTTCAGTGGGGCCTAAGATCATTTGAAAGGGATTCCAAGCATACACAACCAATCTAAACTTGCGATAAACTCAACCCGAAACCTAACTAGGCTCGACTCCTTTAAAAGTCGAAAGTAGGAGCTGGCGTAGTTTCTAGCTAGAGCACCATGGGAGATTAGGGTTGTGGCTTGCAGATCTATACCATACATAAGCACATAGCAAAAAGGCTCGGACATGCAACTTGATCCAGGTCAAGACCGAACCAAAACTAAAATTGTTGTGTAAAGTGTCCAAATTTTACAAGTTATATTTAGCAAAGAGAAAAGGTAAGAACCTACCCTTCTTAACTACACATAGATTTCTTAATCATAAGATATTTTTCTCCCCTCATAATTGAAGTGATAAATTGTAATTGATATTCTAAATGATGAAATGCCCTTTTTTCGATGAGTTATATCAAATTTCTTTTGTATTCTATCCATCTTTGTGTCATTTATCGATTGCTATCATCCCTTGTTTTCATAAAATACTTCCAATGATTCAATGATAACTATAATTTGAGAAGATGTCTTGACAAAGTACTTGATATTAAAGTCTTATGATTATTGATATTTAAGATTTTATTAACTTCTTATGATTCCTAAATCAGCATAATAAATATCATGCGGTACACTTCAATCCTTGGTGGGTTTGGTACGTGGTGATGATAGACTGATTATGATTTGTGCTTTAGAGTCACATATAATTATAATTATGAACAATGATACCTGATTTTTATGTGTGAAACTACAGAACCTGGAACAGAATGGCCTATGAATTTTCGACTTGCACTGTCCTAATTGATGGATCTCACGAGTATGTTTAGTCTCTAATTGATTGGTTGATTATCATTTTTATTGTAACATGAAGTAATGGGCGCATTGCTCTAGGATTTGGTTGGGAACCTCCATAATTGATTCTACGTTAAACGATTCATGATTTATGATTTCTTAAAATTTTATGATGTCCATAATTTATTGGATTTTATAATTGCATGTGTCTTACATGGTATTTCTTATACGTTGTTATGAATATTATGTGCTCTTACTGAGTAATTTTCCGATTACTCACCCTACACATCCTGCAAGTAGCCAATCAGAAGAGTAGAGGAATCATATGAGAATTCAAATGAATAACTTAGTACGATATTTATATTTAATGGTGTAGCTATCATTTATAGTACTACATAATAACTAAATGATCATGTACTTTTTGGTATGCGGTAAAACCTTTTTAGTTGCTAACTTAAACAATTGTAACGGATATGATACGGTTATAAAATTTACTTCATTACAAATTCCAAATTAATGTTGAAAAAAATGATTATATACTTTTGCTAATGATTAATAAAAAATTAAAAACCCTCACATCCTGTGAAATTGAGGTATGACATAAAAGGCAGCCATGAGTTCACTGCATCAAAATCAAAATCAGACACTTTGCAAGGAAGGATTGTGCAGAAAAACAGGCTTAACACCAAATGCTATTGCACCTATCCACCAAACACAAGCTTTGCTATATATATGCACCAAGAACAACCCATATTTGGTTGAGAAGCAACTCATATGAGCAATCACAACTTTGGAAACTTATATAAGCGGCTCTTTGATGCTCCCCGAAATCTTAGGTTACACATTTTGCCCGTTTACTTCAAATCTAAGCAGGAAGGGAATGAAGTACTTTCCTAATTAACAATTTTGAAAAAAATAGTTGTGATGTGTAATATAACCTCAATAGCGACAAACCCGCGAGACCTTGACAAACCGTGGCCTTCACAAACCTTTGAAAGCAGCCATGAGCAATGCGGGAGGGTATTAATGTCTAGAAAATTCTTATGAAAATAAATGCAGGCTAAAGTTGTGTTAAAAGCTAAAAACTTTTATTAAATGTCTAATATGTATAGTCTTGCACTTGAAGAGTTCAAACTTCTAACGAATCTTCAACTTTATAATTAATGGAAATTATACATTAATTTCTTATTATTTTCTATGCACATATTTTTTAAATTAATTGATAATATATGAAGATTAAACGTGTTTAATCAAAATAGAGAAAATAATACAAAATTACTTACTTTCTATATGCACTAGAAAACAAACCTTAGGTCAAGGTAAAATAAAAAAATGGAGATTACCAAATTCCACGTGTTAAACTAGAATCACCGGAGCTATATTTTAGGAATAACATGTGTTTTGTTTTGACTGGACATACATACAAAATTTTCAAAATAGATAAAAGTAATACAAAATTACTTATATGCAACAAAAAACAAAACCTCCAATCATGGTAAAATTACAAATCGGAGATTACCGAATTCCATAGGTTAAACTAGAATTCTCAGAGTTATATCTTAAGAAAAATGTGTGTTTCATTCTCACTGGATGTGCATATATAAAAAGGGTTAGGGATTTGATGTATCAAGTGCTACATAAAACCTGCTGTAGCACTTGATGATCGGTGTAAATCACCTAAATATTTAGGTGACTTACGCCAATCATTCAATTGTTACAGCAGGTTTCTTGTAGCACTTGTTATAGGTAACCTATAAAGAGAGTCATGAGGCATAAACAAATGGTAAGACTTTTTGATGGAAAATTTTTTTATCATAAGGTTGTTACCTTTAGGAGGGAGGTGTAACCTTTTGTAAATGGAAAAAATTAGTTCATAATTTATAACATCTCCCACTCACATATGATAAGCGAATAAATAACTTACATGAGGTGCATCGTATTTATATAAAAATTAATTTGAGCACATTGTTGTTGTTGATTAATATAAAGATTATGTAACTATGGTTCTGATTTAATTATAGCCCATAAGTATAATGGCTTGAGCTTGGATGTAGCCCGCGCGTAACTTCTACACGTGGATTTTTGGAATAAACAGAAAGTGGACCCCACATGCACAATAACTATGGTTGCATGAATCGGAATCGGAATCGGAATCGGTTTTCCAGTGAATCGGAATCGGAATCTGAATCGGCCAGGAATCGGTTCAGTTGAATCGGTCCAAATCGGTCATATACAAAAATTTGCCAACTCAGTACAAAAATACCTGAAATACATAATTATATAATTTCTCAACATAAATATACAAATTCAAGTATTTATACAACAATCACAAAGGTATGTAATTATGACAATACAACGGTAGAGTCATACCTGAAAGAACAAATAAGAACATACCTGAAAGAACATACTCTTTATGTAATTCAAATAAGAGCAAACCTGAAAAACATACTCTTTATGTAATGAACACAATTTCATATAATTACATACCTAAAAGAGCATCACAATTTATCATCAAAATACCACAATATCATAAGTATATACACAATGTTCATATATCATCATCTGTGTTCTATCAAATAATAACAACAAGACATTAATACAAGTCCAAAAAATGAATGTTCAACACAATTTTACGCAGTGCTTAATACTAAATCATCTAAGTCATCATCTGAATCATCTTCGGAGTCCGAGTCATTATCACCAATCGGAATAGTAGAACTATCATCTGCATTAACACGAGACCCCTGCGTAAAAGGAGGCATAGAACTCCCACTCATATGAAGTCCCTCAGGTTCAGGAGGCAAAGACAAATTTTGTTGGGAGTCAATATGTACATCAATATCAATATTTTGTCCACTAGGAAGAGGAGGCAAAGAAAAACCATCAGACGTAGTAGAACACGATCCAATTGCAGTTTTCAATGTGTTGCCACTTTCATTTGCTACAAAGGCCTCTTCATCTGCACCATCATTGTTGCCAATATTGGTACCAAAGAAATCATCCTGCATAAAAAAAGTCATACCCTATTCATTTCAATTCAAAAAAAAATTCATACACAAAATCATGAATGTGATGTAAGGTTTATTTAAACATACCGATGGGGATGGGTTGTCCCGTTCTCCAACCCACTCATCTAACGAGTCTTCTAAACTCAAATGTTCACTAACTGCATCATATTTATGCCTCCACCTCAACTCGTTTTCTTTGACCCGCATGTTGTAATGAACATATACAAGATCATTTACTCTCTTCCTTGCAAGTCGATTTCTTTTTGGTATGTACTTGGTCAAAAGTGCTCCAATTACGTTCACACCCCGATGATGATGAAGTTTGACTAAGTATTATAATAGCTATTTTTTGTAGTACAGGGCAGCTTATACCATGTTGCTCCCACCATGATGCTACATTTGATAAATTGATTTACTCATAAGCTTGCAATAAATATGAAATCTGGAGAAAGGTGGATTTTACCTGGGTGGAGGACTTTTCTATTGGTAATGGCAAGAGAATGTCCAAAATCTCCTTTTGCAGATACAAAATCGGACCACTACAAAATATTAAAACAAAATGAATCATCATATTTAGTTATACATAAACATTTATATATAAAAATTAAAAATAATAGTATCTTGACCTGCAAAGATGCCATGGATCGAGCTACCTCATTGACTTCCAAACGACAAATGACATCATTGAATGCACGATACACCTCACTTGGCTACAAAATTATTCCCAATCAAACACAAGCAATATGAAATTGTTAAAAAAATCATAAAAGGTATGTAAGTCAAATAAGAGCATACAATGTTTGAGTCAGGGCGATAACGGGTTTGAGGATTAAGCATATATGCTGCAGCATGAAGAGGATGACAAAATTGATTCGCCCATCTCTTGGTGATGATATCAACAAATAACTTGTATCGCTCTACTTTCATGTCATGTACCTCTTTTATTTTTTCTATGGTCTTTTGCATTTCATCATAAACGAATGGCATCGAAGGTCTTTCATCACTATCCACCAATCTCAAAAATCGAACAAGTGGCTCAATTGTTTTATGCACAAATTCCATCTTCTTCCAAAAATGTGCACTCAAGATAATATTTTCAGCTGCTATTCCATCCTCATCTTTTGCAAACTTCGATGATGAATACATTTCAGAAACAAACATCTTTTTCAGAGCCTGCTTGTGTTCCAGGAAACTAGCAATCGTCAAAAAATGAGTAGCAAATCGAGTTGCCCCAGGTCTCACCAATTCATGTCCATTTGTGAAATTATTCCTCATAAGAGCCAACAACCATGAGTGGTTGTATATAAGTTTGGTGACTTTCTGTGCATTCATAATACATGTTCCAACTTTCTTAATTTTTGCAAAGTCCTTCAGCATCAAGTTTATACAATGGGCAGCACACGGAGTCCAAAATAGATGTGGTCTCTTCTGTTCTAGCATCTTCCCTGCAGCTTTGTATGCCGACGCGTTATCAGTGATAACCTGCACAACGTTTTCCTCCCCAACTTCTTCAACTACTTTGTCCAGTAAACTAAATAAATACGTAGCATCCTTTTTTTGTCTGAAGCATCCACTGATCCAAGGAAATACATTCCTCTTGGGCAGTAAACTAGAAAGTTGATCAAAGTTCTACCGGATTGATTGGTCCACCCGTCAGACATAATAGAACAGCCTGTTGTCTTCCAAGTTATTTTTATATCCTCTAAACTAGCATTTATGGAAGCCACTTCAGCAGTAAGAAGATTGCCTGACAAAGAATTTCTGCCCGGAGGTTTGATCCCTTGATTACCATATTTACCTGCCACATCAATCATTTTGTGAAAGTAAGGCGAGTCTACAACATGGAAAGGAATGGCACAGTGATAGAAGAATCGAGCAATGGCTGTGTGGAAGTGCTCTTTTGCTTTCTTTTCTATTGCCGTAGATAATCTCATTTGACCCGATGTATTCTTCTTTTCACTTTCAAAAATAGGTGCCTTCCTCTTCGTATTTGACTTAGAGCACCTAACACTTTGCTCCCGAACTTCCATCTCTTCCATATCTGAGTCATTCAAACCATATGACCCTATTTCTTCTCTAATCCTTTGTTTTTCTTTCTTGGCCTTTTCCACACCTTTGAAATAATCTTTCATTTTTTGTGCATCTGCTTCAGGAACTTTCTTACAAGCAGCAACATTTCCTTTGAGTCCAGCAATATGTTGCTTGAAGCGATATATCCCTCCACTTATGGTTTTTCCGCAAAAGTTACAGATGACTTGCTTCTTAGATGCATCAAGTGGTGTGCCATATTCCCATCCAAAATCCATCTTCCCTGTGACTGATATCTCGAAATTTTGATAACTTCAAATGACTTGGTTAATTTGCAACTGAACACCAAGGCAAAGACAATTAACTGCAAAAACCGTCAATTACAGTTCCTAAAAACCCTAGCATATCAACACTAGCACACCAAACAAATTCATCATCAATCAAACCACTACCAAGCAAATTTTCAAGACTTCCAAGCTATATTAGCACATCACAATTTGCACATCACGATTTGCACATAGCACATACTCGCACATCACAATTTACCGCACGCACAAAATTTCAATTTGGACATCACAATTTGCACTTCATATTAATCAATTAGAACATCATAGATAACAATTTGCACATCGCAATATTCAATTTTAATAAAAAAATCTAAATTTACCCAAATTTTCGGTCGGAGGCGCGGCGGAGGGCGGAGCTAGAGGTCGGAATCGAGCGGCGGTGGTGTGGCCGGACGGAGCTGAGGTCGGACGGCGGTGGTGTGGTCGGAAGGTCGGGCGGAGCATCGGACGGCGGAATCGCGGCGGAAGCGCGGTGGAATCGCGGCGGAAGCGTCGGACGGCGGAAGGTGAGTTCGGAACGGGCGCAGCGTCGGACGGCGGTGGGGTGGTCGGAAGGTCGGGCGGAGCGTCGGACGGCTGAATCGCGGCGAAATCGGGCGGAAGCGCGGCGGAATCGCGGCTGAAGCGTCGGACGGCGAAGCCGAGTTCGGGCGGCGGTCACAGCGTCTGCGGCGGAGGGCGGAGCTGAGGTCGGAATCGGGCGGCGGTGGCGTGGTCGGACGGAGCTGAGGTCGGACGGCGGAAGCGCGGCGGAGGGCGGCGGAGCGAACGTGGCGGCGGAATCGGGGGGAGAGGGTTTGATTTAGGTTTTTAAATCCACATTACCATTTTACCCATGCTTAAATAATTTAATAAAAATTATACCTAGGGTATTTTGGTAATTTTCTAAAAACCGATTCCGATTTAAATCGGCTGATTCCGATTCCGAGTTAAATCGGTCGGAATCGGCCGAAACTCGCCGATTCACTGACCCGATTCTGGGCCGACCGAGTCAGCCCCGAAATCGGATCGGCGCGACGCCGATCCGATTTAAATCGGCCGATTCGTGCATCCGAGACAATAACACCCATATTTGGAATCTTGGATAATCGTACACGGGAGCCACATCAATTTGTGCCAGCAGAGAATTTTTTTCCACACACACGCATATCTTTAACGTCACAAATTTTGGATTGGGGCCCACCACTTTGGCTTCGCCAAAATTAGGGAGTCAAACCGCCTCGTAAGCATTTTACGTTCGATTCGATTCGGCTTAAACCCATGCTCGTTAATTTTGTGTTTGAAAAAAAACTCGGCTCGAAATAGATAGTTCATTGAATAACAAACAGAGCTTGAACTAAGGAGTATTCGGCTCGACTCGGCTTAAAACTTATGTTCGATGTGTTCAAACTTGAAAAAATATTCGGCTTGACTTGATAAGACTATTATAGTCACACTGAACTTATATAGTATTGGAAAGAAAATTTTGATCTTATATAAGTTGAGTACAAGCTAAATACAAATATTCGTTCAGCCCGTACTTGGCTCAAAAATATAGTGACCCAAATACAAGCCAAACCTAAACACCATAATTTTGGATAAGCTCGGCTCGACCCATAATATATCAGGCTCGACCCATAATATATCAAAGCTTGTCAAGCAGTCAAATAAGTTCAAGCATGCTTGTCAAAAATCACGTCGAATTCAAAAATATCCCTGCTCAACTAAGTTCAGCTCGTTCACATCCCTAACCAAAATAGAAGGCTTCTCACATGGAGGGTTTATTAGATGGATTTGATTTAGCATCATTTTTATTGGATAAAAGGGGGAAAATCTCATATAAAAAGGCAAATCTACCTCATCATCTACCAATCACAAGTAAATATCCATAGGTTAAGCCAATAATCAGAGCCTCTAATATCTATAAATAGAACCTTCTATTTTTATTTTTTTATTTCAAAAGGGCAGGCCAAAAAATTGGTAGATTATAAGATAAAACTCAAATAAAATCTGCCCACCAAGGCGTCGGTGTATTTATAACTTTTAGGCTTATTAAGCCAAAAGGTTAGCTTAGCCTGCCTAAATCCATGCATTTGACCCACTTGGTTTAGCCAACTTGTCTATTGCGGTTGAGTTCATGCACTCCCTCAGCTTGGTTTAGGTTTAGCTACATATCAATAAGCATATCTTAGTCGACGCCACGACTCACTCAACTTTGTTAGGCCATTCATCCACTTGTATGGTTCAAGTTGAGTCCACCACTTGTTCTACGTACGGGTTTAGAGCCTTGATGAGTGCTCTGCTCAAGTTAAATCCACGCCTTGCACAATCCTGTTAAGTCGGACCATTAGTGCATGAAAGTCTATTGGGTGGTTCATCATGGGCATTATTTGTGAAAAGTCGTTCTCTTTGTTGATTTGCAAGTATGGATTGCAGTTCTACAGAGTGAAGGAAGAATTTTTGTAACCAAAAGTTTCTTTAAAACTTTTGTACCTCAAAAACATGAAAGTTTAACTTGTGCTATTTTTTGGTTAATTTTACTTTATAATTAATTTAATTGTGATATTTTTAGTGACAAGTGCGCTTTAGTGTGGCCCTAAACTCTAATATTTGCGACGCATAATCCCTTAATAAGTGAGATAACAACTATAACAAAAAATCGAGACACAAATAAATAGTTCGAAGAGGAAATGTAGTGATGAAATAAGGATCGTTCATATGAAGGTTTTTTAAGGAAACCAAATTACAGAAGTAATTTAATTTCCTACTTAACAAACTAAAAAGAAGAATTTTTATTTTATTCAAAATTTATTTTAGAAAATTAAATGAACTAACTAAACTAAACTAACTATGATGATAAGAATGAAAATTCTATGCAAGAAAAGACCTAGGATTTTAATTTCCTTCTATTGCTTCAATGAGTAATAATTAACTTCTACTTAAGTTAATTAATTAATTTGAATTCCCAACAATGGAGATAATTATTTATGATTATTTTCCAACATCTCATTAAATTATTAAATCAACCTAGTTCATCATTTTTTTATGTGATTAAAATACAATAAATTCTATATGGTAAATATGTATATTCCTATCTTATTCACAAATTGAAATCTCAATCATGTTGTTTTGCTATGTCTAATCTAATCTCTCTCTTCCATGATAAAATTAAACCACAAAACAATAAATAATTGGCCAAACTATTAATTGTATTAATCCAAACAAAATAAATAATTCAACTCCAACAATTAAACTAGGAGAAAATAAAAATTAATTCATATCATACAATAGAGTTCCACAAAATCACAAACTCAACTCTTGGGCCTTTTGGGTCCCCAACTAAGTTATGATATCATTGTTGGGCCCTTTGGGCCCCCACAAAAAACTTATAATAGGTGTCATGGGCATCTGTTAATCCAAAAGTTAACTTAAAGAATAAGGCTTTTCCAATAACTTATATACAAGTCAGCAATATCATCCACGACCGATGTGGGATAAACCTAGCAATTCTTTCAAAAGTATCATCATCTTAGCAATCTCCTCTTAATCAGAAGAAACTCACTCACATATCATTACTTAGCAAACTCCCTTAAATAATCGGATTGCAAACTCTCTTTAAATAATCACTTAGAACCCATGAAGGAAACAACTATAATTGGCCACATATCATCACTTAGCAAACTCCCCTTAAATAATCACGTGGAACCCATGAAGGAAATAACCTCAATCGACCACATATCATTACGTAACAAACTCCCCTTAAATAATCGGGTAGCAAACTCTCCTTAAATATAATCACATGGAACCCATGAAGGAAATAACCACGATCGGCGTAGGCAAATACCGAATCTAACTTAGCTCATTAGGACTTTTGGGCCCCCAACCAAGCTATGATACCACTGTTGGGCCCTTTTGGCTTCCAAAAGTGACTTGTAATAGGTATTACGAGTCTTTCTTAATCCAAAAGTTAACTTAAAAAATAAGGCTTTTTTATTAGCCAAGTCACCAACATTATTCATAACCGATTTGGAATAAATCTAACAAACAACTGCTCCATAAAATATAAACTAAAACAAAAAATCATTAAATATATTGGACCTCTTATCAACAATCAACAAGAAAAGGAAAAAAATAAGATATAAACTCTTGTGAAAGTAATATTCTTTTCCCCTCTTGTCTTCTAAGTAACTCTCCACAAGTCCAAAGTCTTTAAAGCTCGAAAAATTATTTTAGGACATCCAATAACATGCATTTATAGCCCCTTAATAATTAGAATCATGTACATGAAATTACGTCCAAATATACGAATAACAAATCCCTAAATGCACGCCACCGCAAAGGCGCTCTCACAGCGCAAAGGCATTGTGTATTTTTTATCTCTGAATTTCTCCCGACGCAAAGGAAGTCAGCCAGCACCCTCGTGTTGGACCTTGAACCCGTTTTTTGAAAACTACTGGAATCTGTTTTTCTTACACCACACCAGCACCCTTGTGCGAGTCTGAAAACTTGTATTCTACAATAAAATTCCAAATAAACTCGTCCCTCGAACTCCTAAAACACAAAAAAAATATAAAATCCATTAACACACGGTAAAAATCCAATATAAACAATTATTTTTCTACTTTACTATACTCCTAATATAATAGCCGAAAATTTATCAAGAATAATGTAAACCTAATCAAATTATAAAACACGACTCTAAAATAAATAAAAGACTTTCACAAAATTAACTTTTTAGACATTTATCGCACCCCAAAACTTAACTCTTGCACCCGAGCAACTATAAACTATACTAACCACTGCAATAACACAAAATATTCAACTCATACTTCAGTTCTCTCAAGCATTCAATATCCCATATTCAAATATTAATAATCATCAAAATTAAACATGTATTCCGCCATTAATTCTATTTACAAATGACTCTCATTTTGCATGTAATAAACCCCTTATTCATCATTCAAATCAGTCTAAATAAAATCATATTACTAAAACACTAATCTGAATCAGATCTCCATATGTTCAAATTTCAACTTTTTCCCTACTAATTTAAGCTATTATCAATTGGATTGAATATGTATTTCGTAAGTTATAATGGGGCTTGACTAGGATATAAAAAAATAATCATAAATGATAAACAAACATAGCTCGTCACCTTAGCACCTAAATCGTTCCGATCTTAAATAAGTTATATCATATTATATCCTAACCAATCAAAACTCCTACACCCACCTCTCCATATAATCCACCAAAATCTCCTAATGTCAACCATATAATTCAAATAATACTAACATAAATACTATATTTTTTTCAGCCAATTTTTTCATCATTTTTTCCCACAACTTTTCAACCGTTTTTTCAACATTTCAATTTTTTTCACAAACTTTCCTCATATACATATACAACCCTTTCCATCAATTGATAACCAAACCCATCATAATTAGCAAAACTCCTTTAGTAATTTAATAAATTTAAATTTGAAAGGATATAAGTACTAGGGTGTTAGGACCTAAACACGACAAATAAATCAAAAGGTTCCAACTCATATTATATTATGACATCAAAGCAAAAAGGCATAAATATATGCCAAAAATTTGTATGCTAAGGATGTAGATAGGATAGCTTGAAAAGCGTAGACTACTCCAACAAAAATGCTTAAATTGTTTTCTCATGATAATAAACTTAATAATTTCATCTCAAGAAAGTATCAACAAGAATTCTTATTCTCATTAACATCTTAGCATTTATAACAACACAATAATTATCCAAAAACAAGAGATCATTTCAATATTGTAGATAATTTTAAGCAAATAAAAATTAACAAAAAAAGAGTAAAAATTTCAAATCATGCCAACATTATCAACACTATACGAATACCACCATCATCAAATATCATAAATATGAGTTAGATACCTGAAAATATTACAGAACCAACTAAAAAGTCAAAATTAAAAATGAAGCAAAAAATATAAACTAATCCTAAAAATATCTATACAGATCATAATCAAATCAAATAAAAAGTCTAATTCTCTCCCCCAAACTTGACATATGCATTGTGCTCAATACTACAAAAGAGTACATAGAAAGTATAAAAACAAAAAAGCACAAAATAATAAATCCCCTGGCAAAATGAAGCAAAAAGAAACCAAGGAAAGAACTCAATCATCATAATCAGCCTGGTAATCTCCACCATCATCTCTTCCGTCATCGCCATCATCCTCACTAGCAGGATCGCCAATTCCACCAGGTATACGAAAAACATCCTCAGGAAATGCAAGCAATGGGGAAAACTCTAATCCCCTATCATCTGTAAGCCTCCTCAGGTTCGCCAAAATCAGAGTATGAACATCGTGCTCATGACGAATCCATCGCTTCCTGAGTGAACCTCAATGCTTCCAACTGACGCCCAATAGATAATCTCGCAAACTGCTGACCAACAAGAGGTGGGGGATGATGACGAACAGGAACTATATAACCTCCTCCCGGTAATATCTCCGTATCGTGCTCCATCACAATACTGGCCTCCCTACACTGAGTTGTAATGAGTGAAGGGAACCAAATTCCTTAAGTCCTTTGAGATGCAGTCCCATGCATAGCAGTGTAGATAAACATGCTCACATCAATAGGAACTCCGGTCATAATAGCATACACAAGCACAACCCTCTCCCAAGTCACCATCACTAACATGTAGGCAAGGCAAAATACAGGAGCACACAAAGTTAAACCATGCTAATCCCTGAACAAAGAAATAAGAGAGGGAAAATGCTTATGATGAAATCCATTCTCTGTCATAGTCCACTCTACTCACCCTTACAATTACATTAGTTATATCAAAATGATCCATATTCTGCCGGGTTAGAGTTTGCAACCTAACATTCCCATAATACAAAGATGTACCATGAAAAGCATTTATTCGGTCTGGATCAAATGAAACCCAAGTCCCTCTGAATCGGACTCTACAATCTAACCGGTTCTTCTCAGTAGCCTTCAACATGCAATAAAATTCTTTCACAATTCTAATGACACCTGCTTCAGGTGCCCTAATAAATTGACTCTATTAACGTCTCTGCACCTCCGCTATAATCCGATCATCAAGTCCTGGCTCCAGTCTCAACCCTCTCTAACCAATTTCTTTTAAGGGATGACAGAAGTAGACCATTTATATGCCGCTGGACGGAAAAATGATGAGGATCATAGCCCAATTGGTTAGCCTGTTGAGAAGAACCCTCTCCATCTTGCCGACGCCTCGCCTTCTTTGGTGCCATTCCTCGCATAAAAAATAAATAAATAAGAACAAGCGAATATTCGATAAAACAACATACGCAATCATTCATTCCCAAAATAATAAGCAAGGACTTTCCCCAAACTTATTTAATCACATATTCATCCAAGTGATAGCACACAAAGGCATTAAAAAAATTTAAACACATCTATTATTATTTTTATGTAGCGCACAAAGTGATCATGTAGAAAAACGAGGCGAGACACATCTACAACGTATACTAATTAAAACAAAAACAAAGACAAACTAAACAACACAAACAAATAAATGCACACCTAGACACGCTACTAAAAAATAAAACAACAAAATTAACTAGTTTACTTAAACTAAAACACAATTATTTTAATTTTTGGATATTTTTTTAATGATCAAATTGAAAATAGAAAAGCTAACAAACTACACAACTAACCAAAACCAACAACATATCTAACCTAACAACAATGAACATCACACCTAAACTAACACAAAATTAACATTAAAATAAAATCCTAAAACCTGAAGACAAAAGCACCTCAATTCTCTAACTGAATCATGCCTTTACCATACAATTCATCAATACGCACCTCCAAACCACCATCATTCATCAAGCAAAGCAATCCCAATTTCATCAAATTATCATCACAACCGAAATTGGAGATTTCACCCAAATTACCAAAACCATGAGAAATTGGGACTACTAATAATACAAATTCAAAGGTTTTAAAGTCATCAGCCTGGCTCTCCCACACTCTATTGATCTGGCAACTCAGCATCTAAGTAATGTTTCAATCTATGTCCATTCACTTTAGATCGATGTCCATCTTGCTCGTCCATCACTTCAACAACACCATGTGGAAAATCTTCAACAACTTTGTAAGGTCTGGACCACTGAGATTTCAACTTGGAAACAACTTCAACCTAGAATTATACAATAGCACTTGCTCACCCAGTTCAAAACACCTAGGAGATATTCTCTTATCATGCGGTAACTTGGTTCTCTTTGTACAACTTTGTATTGTCATAAGCTTCATTTCTAATTTCATCTAACTCATTAATTGCAAAAGTCGCAATTCACCACTAGCCTTCAATTCAAAATTTGACTTCTAAATCGCCCAATATGCCTTACGCTCCATTTCCAACGGCAAGTTGCATACCTTTCAAAAACCAACCTATATGGTAACATTCCAATTGGTGTTTTGTATACAATCCTCTAAGCCCACAAAACATCATCCACTTTCTCTGACCATTCTTCTTACTAGGACACACAATTTTCTCCAAAATCAGCTTAGTTTCCCAATTAGACATTTCTTCCTGGACACTTGTTTGAGGATGATATGCAGTAACAACCTTATGTTTCACATATTTTTGGCTAAAAGTGCTTCAAATTGCCTATTACAGAAATGAGACCCCTCATCAATAATAATAGCTTTGGGAGTTCCAAACCTAGTAAATATGTTCTTCTTCAAGAGCTTAAGCACAACTTTAGCATCATTGGTAGGAACAACAAATTCAATCCATTTAAACACATAATCCACAACAAGCAAAATATAGAGGTCATTGAAAGAATAGAGAAAAGGACTCATAAAACCAATACCTTATACATCAAACAATTCAACCTATAGGATATTATTCAAAGGCATTTCATGTCTCATAGATATTAGCATCCTTAAACAAAGTAGGCCAATAAAATCAGGATAGTATTACTTACGTAGCAAGTTTATTTCTACCAAAATGCCCACCATACTCATAAGAATGATAATGAAACAATATATCTTGCACCTTACTTTTTGGGAACACATCTCCTAAGGATTTGATCAGCACCTCTTAATAATGCAAAAATTTCTTTTTTTGTTCAGAGCTAAAATTCAAAGGTAACACATGACCCACAAGATAATTCACAAAATCAACATACCAAGGTGTCAAAGTATGAGGCACTGCTAAAATAAGTTCATCAGGAAAATAATCATCAATCTCCCCTTCAAACTTATCTCCTTTGACATTTTCTAACTTAGACAAATGATTGGCTACCAAGTTATCAACATCTTTTCTAATATCTCTTATTTTCAAATCAAACTCTTGTAGCAACAACACCCATCTGATTAATCTTGCTTTTTTATCCTTATTCTCAATCAAATATTTGATAGCAGAATGATCAGTAGACACTACCACCTTAGTGTCGATCAAATATGATTTAAATTTATCAAAGCCATACACCACAACTAACAACTCCTTCTCAGTAGTAGTGTAATTAATTTGAGCATCAATCAAAGTATTGTTTACATAATAAATTGTATAAAAAATCTTATCTTGCCTTTGATCTAAAACAACACTAATGGCGAAATCACTAGTATCACACACAAGCTAGTAAGGAAGATCCAAATCAAAAGCAACTATGGCAGGAGCACTCACCAAACTTTGCTTCAACTTTTCAAAAGCACTCAAACAAGCATCATAAAAAATGAAAAACAATATCTTTCTCAAGCAAATGACAGAGGGGCTTAGTGATCTTGGAAAAATCTGTGATTAACCTACGGTAAAAATTAGCCTACTCTAAAAAACTACGCACTCCTCTCACTTAAACAAGAGGTGGTAATTTTTCTATGTTTTCCTCTAACCCTCTTCTTGAAACTTGACGACCTAAGACAATTCCTTCCTGAGCCATGGAATGACAATTTTCCCAATTCAGCACCAAATTTGTGTCCTCACATCTAGACAAAATTCGAGAGAACGTATGAAGACATTAATCGAAAGAGCATCAAAACAATAAAAAGTCATTTATAAATATCTCCACATCATGCTCAATCATATCAGAAAAAATAGCCATTATACAACGCTGAAAGGTAGTAGGAACATTGCACAATCTAAATGGCATCTGTCGAAATGTAAAAGTTTCATAAGGGTAGGTGAATGTATGATGGGTTTGGTGTTTTTAAACCCAACGCTTGGGCGCTATGAGCATCTGGGTTTCCCAAACGCTAGTGCCCGGTCGCTAACGCACAATGGGTCACTCCCATTCATCTCCTTTCATCTTTTTTTCATTGTAAACCTTCATTCTTAAAGGAAAAAAGAATTTTATGTGCTTTTTGAGTCTCCTTCTTCTCCACTCTATCTCAGTTGATTTTTATTGAGTTTTTAGAAGAAAAATTAGATTTTGAAGCGGAATATTGGTTTGATCGTGCGGTATGACAAAAGATTGAAGACTATCATTGATGCTACACTCTAAAGGAGAAGAATTCATTATATCTTAGATGCTGCTTACCAGAGAATGCTCTACTATAAAGGGGTGGTAATCTTATATTGAAGGAAATACTACGACGTGTCTTAGATTCGAAACTAACAATTTCTTTGGTGGAGATAATTCTTTGTTTGTCTTTTTCAATCAAGTGTGCAAATTCCAACCTCTATTGTGCTAAATTTTTCCAACAATTTCAATATATGATTATTATAGGAAATTTGCTTTCATGGGTTAGATTAATCATTTTATTTTTATGATTTTGATGAGAATAATCATGTTTTTGGGAGATTTTCTTGTAGAGAATAAACATGAAATTTTTAATTTTTGGGTGATTTTAATTGATTATGAATCTAATAAAATACCCAAAATTAGAGAAATTTTTGTTGATTTTAATTAATTTTTGTAAAAAAATCAAGTCAACAAATGAATAATTGTATGACTTTGATAATTCCAATCATTTGCGAGAAATTTGTATGACTTGAGTTTGATAATTCCTATTAGGGAGGATGTAAAATCGAGGCCATCCGCTTGAGGGTTTTTACTGTCAGTTCAGTTGTTACCTGAATTAGGTTAGTATGGTCCGGCCCTTCTTGCCATGGTTCATATATGATATGGTATGAGTTTGGCCGGTCTTAGCCTCCTTTGGCACTTCTTACGCCTGTTTGGATGCTTCACGCTCGACTTTTTATTTTTGGTCCAGTCGAGTCCTATATAATTAGATGTTAGAATTGTGTCCCTCGCATGTCTTTTATGTGTTTGCCGTATATTTGATATCCTTTTAGACCATCCCAACCCTCCTTTGAGACCTGCAGTGTAATTCCTGAGGTGGGTCTTATCGCTTTAGGGTAAAAATCTTAAGTTTTTAGGATTTGGGTCAACCCAACCCGTACCTCTTTAGTTAACCTAACCGATATATCTTTATCTAATCTAACCAACCTCTTTAGGTATGACACCCATACCTATGATATCACCAAGCCAACCAATAACTCTTTATCCAATCCACACCTATTTAGATATGACACCCACACCTATGACATCACTAAGCCAACCCAAACCTCTTTATCCAACTCATACCCCTTTAGGTATGACACCCATACCTATGACATCACCAAACCAAATACCCTTTTTCTATAAAACTCATCCCTTCCCTCACCTTCTCACCATTTCTCCTTCCCTCTTCACCTCCAACAACCTTCTTCTCTTCTCCTTGGCCTTCTTCTCCCTTCTTAGAGTTCCAATCACCCTCCTCCATGTTTCTAACCACCTAGGGTGGTAGATTTTGATGTTAGATGCCTCAAAAGGCCTCCCTGTTCGAATGATTTTAGTGACATGCAAGTATACACGGTCGAAACAAGTAATATAATGATAAATTAGAGTATCGTTCCTACAAAGAGATGGATTTTCTTAAATTAACTAAAGAAAATAAAATTAAGAACAAAACAGAAATAATTGACTTAACTAAATCTAAATAATAACTTTAAATAAAGGAAGAAGTTAAAATGATAAAATTCGTTCTAGAGTTGAATTTCCCTTAACATGAATTTAATCTTCATTCAATCTTCCTCTTATTTTTTATTCCCTCAGATTGTCGATCTAGGATAATTATATGACATGGTGGCTCCTGCTCCTTCATGCTTCTATTATTTTGCCTTAATTTATACCTCCTGGTGATAATTGATTAATCAACAAAATAATGCATTAAGATTTGCCTTACAATCGCATACGGTGTTGTGTATCTTCTGACCACAACGACAAACAAGTCAAAAGACTCGCCGTATGATAAATTATCAATGACTAATCTAATTAATTTCTCCCGAAATCTAATTAAACCTCATGATCTAAGAAATAGGTGATCAATCTACAGAAAATGATAATTCAAACAATCCAATTGAATAGTAGAGTAAGAGCTCGAAATAAATTCAATTAAATCATATTAAGTTTCATTCTTCTCTAGAACGAAATAAAAGACTACTCCATAATAAACATAGAAAACAATATAAAAAAGAAACTAATTTTTATTACGAAAGAGAAAGAAATTAAAAAAAGTAAAACTTCTTCTTCTACTACACTCTGAAGCCAACAGATGAGATATGATAACAACAAATGACCACCCCTTTATATAGAAGTGGAGATACAAGAATTTGAAGAGAGTGTTCACAAATCGACGTAGTCTAATTAATTATAATATCCCTTTAAGTTTCCAACTGTTCGACTCCATTGAACACCATGAATTGTAACCATTGGGTGGAGCCAAGTGTCATGACCAATCAAATCCAAAGCTTAATTTATTCATCTTTTTCCGCATTGAAACACCAAAATTAAGCATATCTAATAAAATATTAATTAACTAGAATATAATGAAAAATATCACTAAATTAATAATGTTTATACCCGAGAAGTACAAAATATATTAAAAAAATGGGTAAATATTATATATTTAAACACTTAACACTCCCCTTAGTCTTCCCTCTATTAGTTTCATATTTGTGCTGCCTCTGTCGATCATTTTTTTTATGTTTATCTCTTTCATGTTTGCCTTTTTTTTATGACATTTTTATCATATATATCTTCTTGTTAAGAGCATTTTGAGTACTCACGTATCTTATTTGACCATGTAAATAAATAGATATGTTTTTTATAATGCATGTAGGTCACTGATCTGCAATATTTCGGTATAAAAATTATATATTGGCACTTTGATGTTAAATTTTCACGATTCTTGTCTTTTTGGGCTCATAATATATATATCTACAACTTTTTTGTTGGGTGTTTTACTTGACATGACCTATAATATGCATGTAATAGGGTAAAAAGTGAGAAAATATGGTAACATTCACCACTATAGTGACATAAGCCCCCTTTATCTAATTTTTACTCTCTAACCTTATAGGATCTATTGATTCACAGCATTCCATGTTGTTCATGGTGATATTAGGAGTTCTTGGTAAGAGTTCAAGCCTAATATAATCACTAAATAATTATGAATATCACCCATAAGTAAGCCTTATATTTCTAGTGTTGTTTATTACTATAAGTATGATTTGTGATTGTGTTATTTATATGTTAAGCCATAAATTTTAAGCTAATAAAATAATGTAAAAATATATTATGCTCCAATAAATGCCTAATTGAAATATATAAATTTTGGGAATGGGTATAAATCATCTAGGTATGATTTGGAGGTGTTTAGCTGGATAGGGTAAAAATGTAGGGTGAAAACCCTAGTTTTTTCACTCCGGTTGTAGATTACCTTAAAATAGGTAATGATGTTTGATTTCAGTGAAATTTAGTCCACACCTTACCTAATGTCTCTATAGCACCTTGACCAATTTTGGGGCCATTTTGGTTGGTCCCCAATTTTATTTATGAATTTCCAATTTGTTAGGGTCTCTATAGCCCATCCAATGATCCAAATTGTAAAATCCACATAGACCCATTTACAAAATAAATTTGCAGTAATTCTTACTGGAATCAAGATCCGTGTGTTTTCTAACTAGGCCCACTGATCCAAGACGTGTCCAAATACCAACCTCTACTATGTTATATTTTTCTAGCATTGTAGTCTTCTTTAGATCCTCAACATTAATCACATTCCGTTTGTAACCCGAATAACTATCTAGAAAACAATAAAATTTCTTTGATCTACAAATCGCAAAGGGAAGTGATCTTTCCTAGTGGCCTTATTTAATTTTCTATAATTCATGCACAGTCGCCACCTTGTTGCAGTCTTAGTAGGAATTAGTTCATTTTTCCCATTAGTCACAACTGTCATGCCACCCTTTTTAGGAACACACTACAATGGACTTGCCCATTGACTATCAGAAATAGGATAGATAATGCTTGCATCTAACCACTTAATGATTTCTTGTTTTACCACATCTTTCATGATTGGGTTTAGATGGCATTGATGTTCCACTTAAGGTTTACAACCATCTTCTACCAAGATTTTATTCATGCAATACGAAGAACAAATTCCTTTGATGTCAGCTATGGTCCAAGCAATAACTGATTTATATTTTCTAAGAACTTGAAGCAATTTTCCTCTTGAAGAGAAGTCAGAAAAAATGAAATTATGACTGGACAAGTGGAAGATCTACCAAGGAAAACATACTTTAGATGATTAGGCAACTGTTTCATTTCTAAAGTACGAGGAACCTCAATTGAAAGACAAACCCTAGTGGACAAGGAAGAAGACATGTCCAGAGACTCAAAAGGATGCCTAGGAATGTAAGGAGGAGTAGGATTCAAGAGAATAATTCATTCATGACTTTCTAAATCCTCTACATCCTCATTAAAAATCAATGCTCGCTCAAGAGAATCTCGCATTAATGACATGTAACAATGATTCGTATATAGTTGTTCTACTACATCTATGGAAAAACACTCATCTACCTCACATGGGTATTTATTGACTTAGACACATTAAAAATAACATGTTAACTATGAAATTGCATGATTAATTCACCTGCCTCAACATTAATAAGAGCTCTCCTTGTAGATAAGAATGATCTACCTAAGATCAAAAGGAAATGTCTATCTTACTCCATTTCAAGGATTACAAAATAAATAAGGAAAATGAATGGTCCAACCTTGACAAGGAGGTCCACTAATACACCCCTAGGATGCATATAGGATCTATCAGCCAACTACAAAGTTAATTGCTTTGGAGTGCATTCTTCCAAACCTAACCTTTTGAATATGGAATAAGGCATAAAATTAATACTAGCCCTAAGACCAGCCAAAACAAAACACTTGAAAACTAAGTTCCTATCTCACAGGGAATCTTAAAGACACCGGGATCTTTAAGTTTAGGAGGCAACTTGTTCTGAATGGCTACACTACACTCCTCACTCAAAGTTATAGTTTCCTTATCCTCCAACATCATTTTCTTCTTCAACACCTCCTTAAATTTTGCATATTTGGGCATTTGTCCTGAAGTTTCTAAAAAAGGAATATTGATATATAACTTTTTAAGTAGTCCTAGAAACTTTTGAAAGTACGAATCTATATGCTTTTACAATATCTAAGGAAAAAGAATTTATGGTTGAGGAGGACTCTCAACACCTAAGGGGACATTCAGATTAGGTCCATCACAACTTACTTGTTTGGACCCCGTAGCTTCTAATTTCTCATTCACCTCTACTTGTTTTCCACTACGAAGAGTAACAGCATTACGATGCCCACAACCCTCTCCCTTGAGATTGGACTTAGTATCTTGAGGATGATTATTAAGAGCAAAAACAATTTATCCCATCTAATTTTTCAACTTTTTCAAAGTAGCTGCTTAACTAGTCATGAGTTGAAACATCATCCCCTATATAGTGGCATTCTTTTCAGGTTAAGGAAAAGTACTAGATTGATATTGAAAACCAGGAGGAGGATTTGATAAGAGCCTTGATTATTGCATGAAAAGTTGGGGTGATTTCTCCACTCTGGATTATAAATATTTGAGTAGGGATTCTTTTGATTTCTACGATAATTCCCCACAAAATTTACAAATTCAGGGCTGGAGGAACACATCTCACTTGCATGACCTTCTCCACACGAATCACATCGCCAAGTAGGAGAAGAGACAACATTAATATTTGCATTTAAACTCAAGCTCTCTAGCCTCTTATTCATAGTTGCTACTTGAGCTGCTAAAATTGAAATAGCATCCACCTCATAAACTCTTGAAGCTACCCTTATTCCCAATTGCATATCCTGAGACATCTAATAATAGTTGCTAGATAATTATTCTAACAATGCATATAAGTCCTTATATGATTTTTTTATTAATGAACAACCCAAAGCAACATCTATAATGGTCTTGTTTTGAACCAAGAGTCCATTGTAGATTTCAATCCAATTTGGCATACCATGATGAGGACATTTTCTAAGTAGCTCCTTAAATCTTTCCCATGCATCACACAATGATTCATTTTCATGTTGAGTAAAAAAAGTGATTTCATTCCTACACTTTGTAGTTTTTGCAAGGGGAAAGTATTTCACTAAGAACTTTTGTGCTAGTTCATTCCATTTAGTTATTGAATTAGGTTCCAATGAATTAAGCCACAATCTAACATTACCAGTCAAAGAAAATGGAAACAATCTCAATCTAACAGCTTCATTAGACACACCATTATACTTATATGAATCACAAATAACCAATAAAATTCATCAAATACGTGTCAGGATCTTCATTGGGAAATCCATTAAAAGTTCCTACAGTTAGTAATATTTGAAACATGACAATCTTTATTTCAAAATTATTAGCATTAATAGGAGGCTTAAGAATACTATCATGCAATCCACCTAACAAAGGCACAAGTACCCTCTAACGCCCTATCATCATCATTCGAAACATCAGGCCAAACACTATTATTAAGAGGAGGAGGGAGATTATCTTGATTTGGAGTGTCTGCCATTGCAACCTGTGTTAACAAATTCCTTCTTCATTCTCGACATCTCCCGTTGAAAGTCCGTTCAATTTTCGGATCATATGGGTGAAGCTCCTCACTACAGGATTTGTGCATGAACTATAATTCCAACTTGAGGAAAAGTAAAGTACAAAATAACTAAAAAAAATTAAGCAAGAAATTAAAACAACTTACTAAGTAGGTTCCTAATTAAGTCCCTAGCAATGATGCCAAAAACTTGTCATAAAAAATCGACACGAAAGTATACGGTTCATTCAGGTAATGTAATGATGAAATAAGGATCGTTCCCATGAGGACTTTTTAAGAAAAACCAAATTACCTAATTAATTTTAATCTCCTATTTAACAAACTAAAAACAATACTTTTTATTTTACTCAAAGGTAATTTCAAAAAACTCATTAAACTAACTAAATTAAATAAACCATGATAATAGGAATGAAAATTCTACGCAAAAAAAGACCTAGGATTTTAATTTCCCCCTCTATTCACAATGAATAATAATTAACTTTTACCTAATTTAATTAATTAGTTTGAATTGCCAACTGGGGAGATAATTATTTATGATTATTTTTCAACATCTCATAAAATCATAAAATCAATCTAATTTATCATATTCCCATGTAGATCAAGAATAAAATAACACATTGCTCACAACCCCAATAAATTGTACATGGTAAATATGTATATTCCTATCCAATTCACAAATTGAAATCTTAATCATATGTTATTTTGCTATGTCTAATCTAATCACTCTTTTCCAAGATATAATTAATCCACAAAAAATAAATAATTGGCCAAACTATTAATTGTATTAATCCAAACAAAATAAACAATTCGACTCCAATAATTACACTAAGAGAAAATAAAAATTAATTCATATCGTACAATATAGTTCCATCAAAATCCTAAACTCAACAACTACTCCATAGAATATAAAGTAAAACTAGTAAAATTCATAGAATACATTGGATCTCTTATCAATAATCATCAAGAAAGGAAAAGAATTATAAAATAAACTCTTGTGAAAGCAATCTTCTCTTCCTTATTTTCTTCAAGAAACTTTACCCAAATTCAAATTCGTCAACGCCAAAAAAATTGTTTCAAGACGTCCAATAACATGTATTTATCCCCCCTTATAGTCCAACATGTACTTGAAGTTACGTCCAAATACGTGAATAACAAAACCTTATACGTACGCCAGCGCAAAGGCGCTCTCATAGTGCAAAGGCACTGTATATTTTTCTCTGAATTTCTCCTAGTGTAAAGGTGCTTTGCCAGCACCCTTACGATGAACCTAGAACTCGTTTTTTAAAAACTACTGAATCTAGCGCTTCTTGCACACAAGCGCCCTTTTGCTAGCCGGAAAGCTTGTATTTTATAATAAAATTCTGATTAAATTCGTTTCTCAACCCTTGAACTCCTAAAATACCAAGAAAATATAAATTACATTAATGCACAGTAAAAATCCAATATAAGCAATGATTTTTCTACTTTATTATAATCCTAATATAATAATCTAAAAATTATCAAGAATAAAATAAAACCTTAATCAAATTATAAAAACATGACTCTAAAATTAATGAAAGACTCTAATAAAACTAACCTTTAGGTACTTATCAACAACCCACATTCTCAAGTTTGTGTAAAAGGCTAAACACATTTAATAATTTTATGCAAACATTCAACCAAATATCATAACCTTCCACTCACACATGATAATTCTAACATGGTCATAACTAGAATAGCTCGCGCGATCATTGAGGACACAGATAAATGAAACCAAATTACCCTGAATTGTTAGGGATTACATAGCGGTTAGTTTACTAGATATGTTTTAGACTATTGTAGGCTCATGTTATCCCTCAGTATTTTTATACTCTACAGTTATAGCTTATACATGAGAGAGGGAGGAGGTATTAATAAATGATAAGACCTTTTGTAAAACCCACGATTCGAGTCAGGGTTTTATATTCAGAACCGGTCGGTTCGACCATTAGTTTTGAGTCGAGTTAGATTCAGAACACGTGTACTGAGCCGATGCCAGTTGCGTGTATGAGCTGTGAGGGTCATGCGTACCCAAGTATATGATGATAACATCATGAACACAACAGAATAGAATGAGTTATCAGAATGTATGAGAGTATGCCAGTTATTTTGTTCTTTTTATATATAGTGGATCATCGAATTAGTTTTAGGCAGTTACCGCGTTAGGACACGTTACGGGCAGTTTGGGTGGGTTGATAGTCCTAGAGCATATCATTATGATGTTTTGGTGATTGTTTTATTTTCTAGGATTTTTCCCAATTTTTTGGATTTTTTAAGGATTTTCAACGACTTAATTATTATTTTTGACTCGAGACGGAGTCGAGTCAAGTAATATTTACAAGTTTGCCACCAACCATTTCCTCTCCTCCCCCGACACTTTCCCCTTCCAAACCCTAGCCACCCCCACTGTTTGGTGCCGCCACCGCCAACGCCGTCGTCGCCTTGCCACCGGACGTCGCCGCCTAGCTCCGCCATGGCGTCGCCGTGCCGCCCCGACCAGGCCCGGCCACCATCTGGCCGCTGTGATGCGAGGAAGCCGTGCCTTTGTGCCACGCTTCCATCACCGATCGCATAGCTGGCGACCGTCGCTGCCGCAATCCAGCTGTAGCCTCGACACCTTTGACCACCTAGCGACCTTCCTTGACCGGAGTAGAGGCCATCGCCGCCTAGGCCAGCAGGATATAGCTACCCATCGCCGCCGGCCCTATTTTTTGCCATTTTTCGGTGAGCAGCCACCTCTGCCGACCATGTTGATGCCGTAGATGTGTCGGGCTTGCCAAGCCGATTCCAATGGTACCCAATATGACCCTTATCCAACCAGTAGACGCCACCTGTGATTGTCGCCGGAAATCCGCTGGAAAACTACTAAAACCTGCCGGAAAACCGAATTTGCTAGAATTTGTCGGATCTTCCATGGAGCTCATCCAGTCGATCCAGATTGAACTTTGGATGCCTACGAGTGCCGAATTTGAGCTCCGAGACTCGCAACGGAACCCTAGTTGTCGCCGATTGCCGACGACGTGAGGCATAATTACCTCCGAATTTATAATTTAAACTTGATGATTGTTAGCACAACATGCTAAGGTTGGTTTATTGATGCGATTAATGCTTAATTATGGATGAAACGATGAGTTGCATGATGAGATTAAGTGTGAATGAAGAGTAAGTGATCTAATGAGAGCATGATAAAGTGACTACGACGTAACTTAGAAAAACATAATAAAATTAGTATGAATAAGATGAGTTAGAATTATTTTCAAATCTATGATTATTTGGCTGTAGCTGGATACTATTTGTATTTTGAGTGTGATGTTCATTGTGTTTGATGCATCATTTAGTTAGCGGGCGTTAGTATTTAGTTTTGATGTGTAGGTACGGAGTAGGAGCTCACCGCCTAGGCGCGATGACACGCTTGGAGCTTCTACTAGGTCCGTTTAGGACTCATCTCTGTTTTACATTCTCTTCTATTGTATGTTTATTTTATTATTTGTAGAACGGGTTAAGTGGCATTTTATTGGATCCCACTTAACTCGGGTCCATTTAATCAAACAGTTTTCCAGATTAATAACCCCTCGAGGATGAGTTCCCTCGAGGATGATTTCGAAAACAAGGTCCACCACAAGTTGCCTTCGGGCCTATTATATAAATCCCTACCCAGACCTATATATATGTAGTTTTCGCGTTTTCAGTAAGACGAGAAATGGAGAAACTGACTGTACGTACCATGAGCGGATGCCATGACAGTCAAAGCGGGCTCTGGATTAGTGCTAGCGGACTATTCCATTCCCGAGGGATCTTGACAACTCCGCGTTTGAGTTCCTCACACCTGGAGAACGTGAAGGTTTACGAGTACTGTTTAGTACAGCGCATATCCGGACTTGTGGTTCAAAGGGTATTAAAGGCAATTGCCTGAGAGTACTCGGCCTTTGTACTCAAGGCTAGGAGAAATATGGAGGTAAGGAGAGTGCTTAGGATTTGAGACCAGAAAATGAAGTAAGAAAATGCCGAGAGCGGCATCAGCAGCAGCAGATCAATCAGTTTGGGATGCTACCGGATCTGTAGCCCAGTGGCTCCTCAGTAGGTGCCCTTCAGAGTGTTCACAAGGAGTATATGATGTTTTCTTTTATATGAGAGTTTGCTCTCATAGCCAGCTTGTTATAGTTATTTTATTTTCTGGACCAGTAACACTTGTTACTGACGTGTTTTTATACTATATGTAGGTAATAATTACGAGTTGGAGGAGGAGCCAGTTTGGACGAAAGAGTTCTGTCGTCGCTTGTACACATGTCAGTCGATTGAGTTGTTATATTTTGTTATGATGTTATTATACTGATGTGATGTGATTAAATGCTAAAATTTGAGGACACGATGAGATGAAATATTAAAACATGGTGACAGGAAAAAGAAATGTAAATAGATTACGCAGTGGAAGCGTTGTGGGTTGAGACCCATGCTTCAGAATGAGTGTATAGTAGATTAGATTCTGTGTGAATGAAATTGTTGATGCATGTATATATATTTATATATATTATTTGACAGGGTGGCCCCTAATTGCATTTTTAAGGGAGATTCTATCCGTGTTATTTTAGAATTTTTTACTGATTTGATCATAATTGTATTGGTGTGTAATTTAGTTTGCATGTCATCCATGTAGTATCATGTTAGGATTCCATGCATTCATTCATGAATGGCGAATCGTATCTTCATCTTAAGACGCCAAGATTAGATCCGCACAAGTTAGGTTCGAGTTAGCCGACCTAACCGAGGCTTGTAACATGCCGGTTTGATTCACGAGCGTAAACTGGATTTGGAGTGTTAGACATTTTGACCGATAACTTTTCATTATGAGGTTGCCATCTTTTAAGAGAGGTGTAATCTTTAGTAAATGGAAGAAATTGATTCACAATTTGCAACGATATGTGAAGAATCACAATGAAAAAGAAATAGAATACACTAATACATCTCATTAGCTTAATAGTCATAAAATGTATATTCTCAATAATCATCTTCAAAAGATGTTTAAAATTAACAAGAAGAAAGATACCTTTGTTTGCTTGATTGTTTTAAAATTGCCTAAAAAACGGTGAAATTTGGAAGTTATAAATTTTCAGGTATTTGGATGTCTAAAAATTTAATGAAAAAAAGTTTTAATTTCAGTCAAAACAAGTGTATGTTAAAATTTTATAAAATAATATTTTCTTATCAAAATAAAATTAATTTAGGAAAATTAAGGAATATTTCTACGCTATTAAAAGTGTCAATTTTTTCTACCTTAAATTTGATTAATTTATTTAATTTAATAAATTTATACCGTAACTAAAATTAAGGCGGAGGGAAGGGAATAAAATAGAACGATTTTCGAACAGATATCTACATGGTTGTCCTTGCGTCGTCCCAGCTGGAGGCACGCGATTGGCGTTAGCCCGGTAAGACCAAGCGCAGGAAGGAGGGGGTAGCCGACGAGGAGTCTTTTTGCCAATAAAATACCTCGGCCCTGCATCCCAACGTCTCTCCTTTTCGGCTCCCCCTCTCCCTTCCCGCTTCCCAGATCCGCTCTTCCTGCACCGATCCAACCTCCAAATGGGGGGAAGCATCGATCTCGTCTATGGCGGCGACTGCAGTGTGGTCCTGGACGGCAAGGCCGAGCTGCTGCCGGAGGAGTTCGGCCCGGAGGTGGAGAATGGCGGGGCCGGGGACGGGTTGGAGGCCAGGGAGATCGTGCTGGGGAGGAATGTGCACACCATGTCGTTGGCCGTGGCGGAGCCCGAGGCCGACGACGAGGTTACCGGGGACCGCGAGGCGTACATGGCGAGTGTCCTCGCCAGGTACCGGAAGAGCCTGGTTGAGAGGTCGAGGCACCATTTGGGTATCTTTCTTTCTTTCCTCTCGCCTTCTATGTTTGGGCAATGATGATCATTTTTGATCAATTGTTGCCTTTCGATGAAAGTGGTCACTTTTGTTTTTTATCTGAACATAGGTTATAATTCTTTATGCTCTCTTCTTCTTGTTGAGTGCTGACTTTAGCCTAAATAACTCGGGTATATACGTCAAGAGATTTGACGTGATAGCTGTAGCTAGCTCAGGATTCATTTTCTATTTGGTGTTGTGTTATACTGTTGTTGAATGCTTTTGGAGTAATATCTGATCTTTTCAAACCTCATCTTTTAAATTGTTTGTCCTTTTTTCCATAAAAATCTAATCTTTATTGCCCACTATAGGTGACTGCATGAGCTATCTGCTTACTGTGTTTCTACAAATGCAGGTTATCCGTATAATCTGGACTTTGACTATGGTGCATTGGCACAATTGCAACATTTTTCTATCAACAACCTTGGTGATCCTTTCATTGAGAGTAATTATGGTGTACACTCCAGGCAGTTTGAAGTTGGAGTTCTAGATTGGTTTGCTCGCCTTTGGGAATTAGAGGAAAACAACTACTGGGGATATATCACCAATTGTGGTACTGAAGGAAATTTGCATGGAATTCTGGTTGGGTACGCAATTGTCTAACATACCAATGTTCCTGATATCATATCCCCTTAATTTGACTATAGCTGTTTTTTCTACACTAAGTTGCATTAAGAAAGCTTGGCTAAAACTTTATAAATGACTGGTCTATGACTGTGGAAAGCCCGCTCTATAGTTACATGCAGTTTTACATCATTTCCATAGATGAAATCCAGGCTCTATCGATGGCCAAAGTCAAGTTTCAAGTGTAAAGGTCTAACCATAGGAATGTATTTGGTGGTTTTCCATAACCCACTGACTTTCAAGTTTTCCTTGTCCTTCTCTTCTCTGAATCCTTTACCTTATTAATTTGTTGACTTGGTCAATGAACTTGCAAGTTGTACCGGATGCAAGCCAAACATGGAATATTTATATTTTTTGAAAAAACATTAAGAAGTTTTAATTTAGGTTGATTTACTTAATTTGTGCCTATCTATTGTTAGTATGGTTTATTTTCTTAATCTCTATGATAAAATATCTTTTATTTGATAGTTTGCCTTTTTTAGATTACTTGTTTTGCTTGTCTCCTGAGTCTATGAATAATTATTATAGACCTTGAGTTACATAGTTCTGTTGGCATTGAATAAAATTTGAAGCTTTGTGCTTGAGATATTGCTGTGGCCATTTGATGGGATTTTAGCTACAACCATTTCTATGGCTGTTCTGACAGAGATGTTGTCTTCTAGTGTTGTTTACCCATGAGTATTACTGATATTTACATGAAAGGAGCTTTAAACATCAAACTAATTGGATTATACTTATGGCATTAGAGGATCATACTGTTCCTTTTTCTTTCATTCATTTGGTGCTTTATTAGCTCAAATTGGCGAGTAATTAGTGTTGATTTTCACTTGTCATAAACATTGAATATTCTCTAAAAACCAACTCTAGGACCTCCTGTTTGAGCAGGACCTTTCCTATATTTTGAATTTCCATGCTTGTATAGTGAATTGATGTTTCATGTGTATCTATTTTATATGACGTTATAGTATATGTTTAATTATGTTACTAATAAAAATTTTCATTTGCTACAGGAGGGAAGTGTTTCCAGATGGAATTTTATATGCGTCACGAGAGTCTCACTACTCTGTCTTTAAAGCAGCTCGAATGTACAGGATGGACTGCATAAAAATTGATACTCTGAACTCTGGCGAGATCGATTGTGAAGATTTCAAGACCAAGCTTCTTCAAAACAAAGACAAGCCAGCCATCATCAATGTAAACATTGGTGAGCTTACTTCTCGTTTATTACAAGTTCTGATCTTCAATATGTTGAAAAGTATCATTCAGCATGATCATTGTGTCATGCAGGGACAACTGTGAAAGGTGCTGTAGATGATCTTGATCTGGTCATAAAAACTCTTGAAGATAATGGGTTTTCTCATGATAGATTTTACATTCACTGTGATGGAGCTTTGTTTGGGCTTATGATGCCTTTTGTTAAATGTGTAAGTATCGAGATTTTTTTTTGTTCTGACCAAATTTTCTATGTGCATGTGGTGTCTCATAACTTATTATGTCTTCCAATCTAGAGGAGGCAGCAAGGGTCACTTATATAGGATGGGACGAGGTATTAATATTTCATTCTTGGAAACTGGTAGACACTGACATTCAGCTTGTAAATGTCTCCTCCCTAATGTGTAGCCTAACATTATCTTTTCTTGTAGTCCTTGGTGTAATTCACTCCTCAAATAATCTTACTTATGTCAAGCAGCTGGAGAAGTGACTTATGAGTGAACAATGTTACTTTTCGTAGTTCTTTCTTATATCTTTATTATGAAAGCTCTGACAATTGCTTTATGGGTAAATTTACAGGCACCTAAAGTCACATTTAAAAAACCTATTGGGAGTGTTAGCGTTTCTGGCCACAAATTTGTGGGCTGTCCAATGCCATGTGGTGTGCAGATAACAAGATTGGAACACATCAATGTTCTGTCAAGAAATGTGGAGTATCTTGCTTCAACGGATGCAACCATAATGGGCAGCCGAAATGGGCATGCACCAATTTTTTTGTGGTATACCCTTAACCGGAAGGGTTACAAAGGGTTCCAAAAGGAGGTTCAGAAGTGTCTGAGAAATGCCCATTATCTGAAAGACAGGCTTAAGGATGCTGGCATTGGTGCAATGCTTAATGAGCTCAGCAGCACTGTAGTCTTTGAGCGTCCACAAGATGAGAAGTTTGTGCGCAGGTGGCAACTAGCTTGCCAGGGGAATATTGCCCATGTAGTAGTGATGCCTAACATAACAATTGACAAGCTTGATGACTTTATGAATGAGTTAATTGAAAAACGCCCAAGCTGGTTCCCTGACGGCCAAATCCGGAGCATTTGCGTTGCATCTGACATTGGGAAAGAGAGCTGTGCTTGCTCATTGCATAAATTACAGGTGTGAGGTGACTTATTGGTTGCTTTAAGCCCGGTAGGAGTGAAAATGTAGTGAGGTTTCCTCATAAATTATCCCAAGGCTTTGTTTCCTTGGGAACGCTTTGACTTTGTGTCTGTTGCAATAGCTAAATTTGTTCTGGATTGGGGTTTATGCCGATTGTAAGATTTATGTGCCAATCTTTTCATTTTTTCCATGCCCGTTGAAATGATTTTGATTTTTGTTGCCAACTTGAGTGACTAAAACTGAGTTGGTCACATGTTCATGGTGCTCATCTCTGGATAGCAGAACTCGAAGGCAATGTCATAGCTGAGCTGATCAATGTACTAACAAGTGGAATTACACTGTCAAATCTGTGCTGCCCTGGAGAAATGATTGGTGATAACGGCGTTTTTAGCCATTATTTCCGAAGTCGGCCTACAATTCATTCATATGTGATTTGAAAAGCGACCATAGATTGTTATTATGAATCTTATTATTTTTTCATTTTTTTGGCAGCCGTCAGATCTTTGAATCCTTAGGAGGAAACACGTCAGCTCTAAATGGCTGGCTGAGATGTAAGGGTGTTCAAGGATGTCTTTCAGCAAAACTCGTACCTCCATGTCTTTGTGCACGTCAATTTACGCATTCATCATCATTTAGTATTGCATTAAAATGTTGATGTTGGATTAGTGAGCTGTTCATCGCTTCAACCCTTTTTATTCTAGCCGATGAGATTATTATCGTGATATTTGTCTGTTTCTCATACCAGTGATTTGACTTTGCTTCATTTGAATAGTTGATGTTTTTTATATGTTTCTATGCTTTTATTGCTTGATCTCAGCCTATTGTTACGTTTTTCCAGAATTGTGCCGTATGTGTTTGATTATATATACATCCTAGTCTATTGTATTGACTCTTCGAATGCTTAAGTTGTTTCTTATTACTTAATGATTGCTTAGTATGTGATCTGATGCTCTTTGTAAGGATTTAACATGCCCATGCCTACTCAAATTGAAGATCAATACATTATAATCACATAATCATACTTCCCACTTATAAAACATATTTTAACTTTGTATGTATAATAGATATTAGAGGTAAGATTAATTTAAGGGATCTTCCTATCCCCGTACTTTCGAAAATTCCACCTAAGAATCTCTTTCCTTGGCCTATGGGCCCAGCCAAGTCGGTAATATAATCTAACACATTTTTTAATACATTAATAGGAAAATTGCCTTTTGTCACGGGACAATCTATAGCAAAAAATGAAAGTCCCATAGCAAAAGGGTTTGGCCACAGGATTTGGCACGGGCCCACACTGAAGCTAAATGATATTGTGCAAAAATTTCTGCCAAGGAAATCAATTTGACGTGGGAATGCGGTGACAAACTTTTTTATTCTGGCTTTCTGTAGTAAATGTGGTGAAAAAATATTAAACAATAACACAAATTGCCATGACAGTTTCACAGCAATCACAGATAAAAAGTTTTGCCACAAATTGCCATAACTTATAGCAAATGCAATGACGAACAATTTTTGCCACCGTAGTGTGCATGATAGAGTACTAATTTTTATAATTTTTATACTTTAACTTATATATTTTAGAGTAAATAGTAGTTTCACTTGATGAAAGAACTTAAAGTTGTTTTACTCATGTTATGGAGCTTAAAATCAACTAAAGTGAGCTTTCGTGACATGATATGATCAAGAATCTGAGGAAGACCAAGTTGGTCCTAACACGCCCATAAACAATCATGCACGTGGAAATACGTTGTATATAAAAATATATGTACGTGGTATAGAACTTGGATAAGGGAAGACGAGATGTTCAAGTTCATCCGGGAGGACTTTTTTCTCGTCAATGCTCAACATGTGGCGCCTTGTTTCCTTCGAAATTCATCAGCCTTCCTCTTGGATCGTCGCCTACGGTCACTCCTCGACTTAGATTATGGTCTGCCACTGTTGCTCTAATGTCCTACAGAACCCGATGCAAGGTACGAGCAATGCATGGGAATGCATCTCTTCACGGCCTGATAATGCATCTCTTCATTTCCGTCACGAATCTCGAATGCCTAAGCAACACAAACTGACATTTATCTTGATGGTCCTTGGGCAAAATCTGCTTATGTTGACGGCTACCAAGTGTCCGTGAATAGTGTGGAGAGGTTTTTACCCACTATCCTATGGTGGCGGACCGTTACGGCGGACAATAGAGTTGGAAACGGCTCTGTTAATAATATTCACCATAATCAGTTATCATTTTAAAAATTTTAACATAACTGAGCCATTAATTAAGTTTAAAAGGTTTGGCCATGACTGAGTTTTGATTATATTGTTGTCGGTTGTATGATTAATCAATGATCAGTTTTATATATGATAAACTAGCAATATTAATTTAAGTTATAATAATAGTTATCTAAAGTATAATATTGTAACTATTTAAATTATGGTAAACTAATGTTATAAACTAGGAATAATTAAGTAAAAAATCTAAATATTATCTCTTCAAATGAAAACTTTAATAATTAAGCATTTTAAGATTATGGTAAAAGTAGAGATGGGTTTTATAGTAATATATAAAATGACTAAATAAAAATTGATGAAATCAGTAAAATGGCTACAAAGTCTTCTACTATTACAATTTATATTTGAAGTTGACACTATTAAATTAATTGAGTTTTTCATTGTTGTTTTACATGATTAAATAAGTTTTTACCATTTTTGTTCCATTTGATTTAGATCGATTGGTACATCGGTAAATCAGATGACCATTTATAACCCTACCAGACGACATTTGGCTATTGATCGATTTACTGATATGTAATGACTCAACCCAAAGCATAAACTATGTGTCTAAGTTGTAAGACCCTGATTTAGATTAAATCAAAGTATTAAATCTTCAGCTGCTACTCTTGTTCATTTAAAATAAAATGTCGACCACAGGGCTGGACTTAATTACTCGAGGTGTCAAAAGACAAATGCCTACAGGATTCTAATGTGCTGACAAAACATATGAACGCACAATGTATGCACAAACTCTTAAGGTTGGACTTATACAAATATGACGTTTTAAATGAATTTAAACATGGGAAAAAAATTTCACAACCTATATATATTTCACATTTAACAAAAACAAATGTAAAACATTCAAAAGTTGTCATTTCATCACATAGAATCATTCCAGACACATTTCACGTAATTCACAACACATTCACATCAAATTTTCAGGATTCCAGGACAATCTAGACACATTTTAACATTATTCAAGCGGGGGGTTGCTTGGTCTTCCCATGTGTCTTTCTCATGCAAAACAAAACAACAAATAAACTCTTCCAACCTATGTTTTTTCTTCACTCTATATACTTGCACAAGTAATATAGTTTAGCATACTTGAGTTATTTTAACTCTCAGTTTCAGGTTTCTGGGGCTTGGAGAATTCCTAAACAAAATGGTTAGCCTTGTGTGCCCTAGGGTATACCACTTACAAAATAGCTCAAACACAGATTAGTAATAATAATTTTCATATATTTTTACAAAAGGCAACTCTTTAGTTAAGTTAAAAGGCCTAAAGACTCTTATACATGAATCAATCATATTGGCTCATTAGCCCCACATAATAATCACATCTTTTAGCCCACTAATTTCACATCACATCCACATGGCCCACTGGACTCAACATCATGAGCAATCACAAACAAGATTAGAACAAGTCAACTTTCCCATGGGTCATTCTCAATCGTTGCATCCCTTTGGCCAAATCTACAACACCACACTTCCACATCAACATAATAATACAGACGATAGGGCCAAATCATAATCACTGATGGCCAATAGAACCTAAATCATATGTATGGGCGAGAATCTAGTCAATAGTAACATGCACTTAATATACATTAGCTAAAATGTGGTCGACACAAGCATGCATGTACTATGACCTATTGGGCTTAACTGATCATCACTGCAACATTGCATGGTTCAGATACACATGCTAACAGGTGCCATAGTTGAGAATCATAATAAATATTAACGACCAAACCTAGCACCACGTATGGGGACATATTGGGTCCCCATGGTAGGCATCATGCTCCCATCTATCATGCATGCATAGAAAATCTAAAAATCATACAATAAGTATAAGGCTTAGGAAGAGTTTGACAAATAGCACTAAAGCAACTTTTAAGTTGGATCTCAATTTTTTGAAATTCATTTCAAGGGATCTCAACCTTGAAGTCATCAATCTAGAAAATTGATAAGATGACCCGTAAGTAGTGGGACCAATAAATCGCCATTAACTATGTAGAGCCAAACAACAAGTCAAGCAAGAGTCTTAACGGACCCATGAAGCAAGTTCCATGTCCTAGCTCTGTGAGCTCAACTCCACACGGCCCTCTACACAAACCTTGTACAATATATGCATACAATGATATGAAAACAATCTTAAATGTGGCAAGATGACATGACATGCAAGGAGAGCAGGAAAATAAACACAACATAACATCACACAGATTGCATCATCATAACTACGTAGATTCTCTAAAAGAATAAATAAAGATATTGACACTGAGATCTGTGTACTATGCAATATTTTTGGTATTCAACCCGTGCCTGAAGCTAACATGAGATATCGAAATGCGTAGAAGATTTAGCATGATTTAACCTGAGATACCTGACATGCTAATTGAGAGTAAGGTCTTAGTAAAATTATGAAAAGTGATTTTAGATGTCAGGCCAAATAATTAGACTAACCTCGATAATTTTGCCATAGCAACTTAGATATGAAGAATTTGAATGATATCGAGTCAAGCCCAAACCCATGCTTGCTAATTGAAGATTATATTATTATTTAAATAATCTGACATCATTCTTTAATTAAGATAATTAAGTCGATTATTATTATTTAATTTTAGATGTTCACACTGTGATCATTTAAAACCAAATATGAGTTAAAATATTATTATTTTAATAATTTCAATGTATAATCAATTTGACATTCAAAATAAGGTCACATGAACGCAACCAAAAAATTATAAAATTTTAATCTTTTCTTGTTTTGACCATTATTAGGTAGATTAGTGGGTTGAAATCACAGCTTTACACTGGACAAAGCATTCTAGTACCTTAACAAGTAAAAATTAAAACTTTTATATGAAAATCACAACCAAAACACAATCCAAGAAAATCACACTAAGATTCACAAGTAAACATGATGATGATCAATTCTACATGCTTAAACAGAGAGATCTACATGCAAACACACTATACACATGCCTAAAAATGAAAAGAAGATGGAGAGGAAGTGTAATTCATAGGGAAGGAGAAAACAGACAAAAGATGAGGAGGAGAGGAGGAGGAGGGGTGATGTGAGATCCATCAACTTAGTTCCACATCTAATACCTATTGGGGTAAAATTTGGTTTGTTAGTTGGAATGAAGTATGGATCTTCAACTTTGGTTAATCACTTCTGAAGTGATGACTTGTGCTCATTAATTTATACTTTGGATTAACCTAGTTCCATGTTAGATGATGGGTTGGACTAGGGAAGTAGGTTAGGCTAGCGGTCATGGGCCAAGCAAGACGTGCACTAAGCTGCTAGGTACGGGCCAAGTGTAGAAATTCTAAGGATAGAATTTCCTAAGGTAAGTGGATTGTAATAACCCCAACTTAGTCAAACATCCAATAACTACCAGGGTGAGATCCGGTTTATTAGTAAGAATGAATTATAGATTTTCAACTTTAGTTAACCAATTTTGAAGAGATGAATTAGGCCTATTAATTTGCACTTTGGGCTGGTTATTACAGGTGAAGAGGTGGGTGATAGCGATAGCCAAGGGAGAGGGGAGGGGAGAAAATGAGAGAAAAGGGGGAAGAAGAAACCTAGAACCACCCCACACCCAGTGCGACGACACTCTCCAAGTGATCATGCGGCATAAGTGGAGAGCCACATGCGCACACAACGCCGTGGCTTTGGTAGTTCAACATTGTTCCACTGAGAGCTAGAATCGGGTTAAAAAAGGAAATTGAGGAGGAAATGAGGGGAAAAGTGGGGAAATAATTGGGTAAGTTAGCGCTCATCTAGTGCTGACAAGGCATACCAAGAACGCCATGCCAAAGTAGCTAAAACTCTAGACTAACATGAGACTAAAAACAGAATACGTGCAAAACGCATGCGAACATGACCTTAAGCAACTCAACACAACAAAACAACATGAGCTACTAGCTTGGCAATTGCGGTAGACTGAAAACCTCAACATTGGACTCTCCCAATACCCAAACCCGCAATAATACATAAGAATCCTCCTATCACCAAACCGATCAAACAGGACTGAACGTGTGCTACTCGGGTTGAGCCAACAACGAACCGAATATAAAACTTTGGACCGACGGGCCAGGTTTTACATAGGTCATCACATTAAAAGTGGTTAATTGAAGTTGAAGATTTATAGTCCATTTTCTACTAATAAATCGGATCTACCCCAATAGGTATTGGTTGTGAGACTCATTTTAGGAGTCTTACAAATTCACTCACCTTAGGATATTCCGTTGTCAAATTTTCTACGCTTGGCCCATGGCTAATGGCCTAACACACGTCTAGTCTAGCCCACCATCAAGTATGAAATTAGGTTGGCTGTGATATCATCCAACCCAGTATAAACTAATGAGCTTAAGTAATCTCTTCAAAAGTAGTTAACCAAAGTTGAAGATCTATAGCTCATTCCAACTAACAAACCAGATCATACCCCAGTAGGTATTGGATGTGGGACTAATTTTAGGGGTTTAACACCATTAATAGCCAAAAATTGGTTTTTCGCATGAATTTAGAGCACAAAATTCTGTGATTATTATTTTTGAATATACTCTAGAATAACCATTATAATCCCTCCAAATTTCAGCTCAAAACTTCACGTAACTTGGGCAACATGATTTTTACAAATTGAGATATGCCATAGTTTTTGTCTAGAAAACAAAATTTGCCGATCACTAGCTAATTATTTCCCAATCTCTTGCAACAAACTAGTGCTTTTCCTACCTCCTGGCTAAGTACTTTCAACTTTTGATCATTTTATCAATCTTTTCCCCAATCGTTCTACTAATTAACTTGCTGAAGTTGCTGGTGACTTTGAAGTGACATAACATCTTGTGCAGAACTCCCAATTCAATGATTCTTTAAGTATTTGAATGCTCTTAATATCTTCTACACTTTTGAATAGTTTCATAACCAAAAGCAATTTAGATTGAGAATAATAACCTTTGATAAGGAGTTTGTATAGGTTTCAACTTGGGTCGAGACATATAGAAAGACATTATATACCCTTATAGCTACTTCCAATATACCAAATAGTGACTTAGAGAGTTTTTGTTATGAATCATCAAAATAACCGTCATTGCCGATAGGTCATCTCCTCCCGACTAGACTCTCCCCTTCACCCTCACCCTGCCCTACCCGCAGGCATAGCCACCCTCATCCTTGCCCCTCACCAAACAGACCCTATGAGGCCCTTGTCGGTGATCCGCTCCTGTCGTTGCCGGCCGATTGTTGCCTCAGCTAGATGCCTTCTTTTGGTCCCAGTAGCATACCCTAGCCCAGCCCTGGTTGAGTCTTCCCTTGGTTGAGTGATAGCCATGCCGACGGCAGCTGTGAATGCTACCGTCGTCAGCATCAGCATTAGGTATACATCGCTACCGATGTGATTTGGTTATTTTATTTCATGATCATGGACAAGATAGTATGGTTAAGTTGTGATAATGAATATGTCGATGCATCGAATTGGAGAAATAGTGAAGTTTTGTTTAGTATCCATGATCAGGATAACTTAATTATTAGATGATTGTGATGATGAATGTAATAATTGACTCATGAAGTTGATCATTGATATAAGTAGGTGAGAGATTTAGATTTAAAAGTTACGATTGATTCATGTTATTGTAGAGGCTGTTGTTTCATTATATAATGTATATGTCTAGGTTATTGATGTGATTGGGGTTGTTTGAATGGATTAGGATATGGTTGTGATGATAAAAATATAATGAAAGTGAATGTGAGGAATACATATACATTAGTAATTATTTGATAAACTTGGTTACATGTTTTGAATATGAATTGATGTTAGCATAATTAGTGCATCAACTAAAAATTGAACAGTGAATTAGACACCCTAGGGTAACACCTAACTGATGGTAGGTGTTACTACATAAACTTAGTTAACATGGTTGATTGTTCATGAAGCTAGTAACGAGGAATTAAAATGAAGCTGGATATGAGCTAATCGAATTGAAAATTCATGAAGTTGTCAGTAGTTATTTGTGAGTGATTAGGTTATGTAGTGACCTAAGTTATTTTATGATGTCATATGTCTTGATGTATTTGTTCTTTTTATTTATTAAATGCTTGTATTATATGCATCTATTCATTGCATTCATGCATTATCTAGCTAGCATGGGTGTGAGTATTTAGTTGTGAAGTGTAGGTACGAAGTAGGAGCTCGCCGCCTAGGTGCGGGACCTCACTTGGAGTTTTTATTAGGTTTGTCTAGGACTCGCCCCTGATTTATTACTCTATTTTGTGTGATTTGATTTATTATTTTTAGGATGGTTTAAGTGGTGTTTTATCATATTCTACATAACTCGGATCATTTAGTCGAATAGTTTTCTAGATTAATAACCCTCGAGGATGAGATCCCTCAAGGATGATTTCGAAAACAAGATCCACCACAAGTTGCCTTCAGGCCTATTATGTAAATCCTTCCCAGACCTATATATATTTTTATCAAGTTTTCAATAAAATAAGAGATGGTGAAACCGACTCACACAATCCATGAGCCGATGCACTTTCCAATCACAACGGGCTTTGGTTTAGTGAGAGGGTTGTTCAATTCCCAAGAGATCTTGACAACTCTGCATTTTGAGTTTTTGCACACCCGAAGAAACGTGGAGGTTGAGGGGTATTGTTTAGTACAGCGCACATCCGGAAATGTGGTTAAAAGGGTATTGAAGGTGATTACCGAATAGTACTCAGCCTTTTTGTTCAGGGCCAGGAGATATATGGAAGGAAAAGAGAGGACTTAGGATATACTGGTAGTCCCAAGACGCAGAAAAAGAAAATGAGGAAATGCCAAGAGAGGCATCAATAGCCAGTTAGTTTAGTATGTTATTGGGTCCCCGGCCTTATGGTTCCCTAGTAAACGCCATTGCGAGAGTTTAGCAGAAGTTATGTAACGACCTGCTCCTTCCGAGCCATGAGCCAAGTGTTACTATACGAAAAGAAGTGTCTCGTAAATTAATTTTCAAGATTTTTAATAAATCCACAATAATAAATTTAATATATAAATGCTCAGAATAATCTAAGTCCCATGAACTGAACGAAAATCCTATTGTCATGCAAACAATCTCGAGAAAAGAATAGTCCAATAATAGAGTCCTCCAGCTGTCCCGACTCTACCCATCCTTCCATGCTCATACCTGGAGAGGCAATTCCGCGTTGGTGATAAAAATGCTAAGCCATATAATTAAATTAAACAAGTCAATAAAATCTATGTTATCGTTTCAAGAGTCAGTTGTTATAAGCCTATGCCGAGCTCGATATAAGCTGGGTGGCCACCCCATTGAGCTACCATCCCATGCATGCGCATGCACGTTACGTGGCCCACAGCCTGTAGTTACTGATAATTACTATTGACTCACCCTCTCGGTTTCACAAGTGCATAATGAGCCATCTTGCGCCATTGTGCCTTGTCATCCCTTTCGGCATGGGGGTAGGTGTTCAATCTTTCAGGGGGTGCTACCTTGTGTCAAATTGATTCGACCCCGGATGCGCTTGGCGCATGGTGATCGGACACTCGAGTCGACCAAGACTCCCAGATAGTAATTTTAAAGGGTGCGGACCTGTGTCGGACTGAGTTTTCCTTGACCCCGGTTGCATTCGGTGCATGGTGGTTGAATCTGGGCTCAGGCCGACCAGAGCTACCAATAAGGAAAAACATTTCAAATAACTATACTAACCTGAAATTATGATGAGGAATCCACAACTACGACATATGATCCTGATATGAATGTAATTTCTCTAAAGTCAAATGTGCTCACAAGTTATCTAGAGGATGTTTCATTTAACAACAAAACTCTCCTTTATATAGAAGAATATATGCAGAATTCAAGAAGTCACTATATTAAACTTTATTAATATGTGTGAAATTTAAGAAGTCACTATATTAAACTTTATAAATATATGTAGAATTTAAGAAATCACTACATTAGATTTTATAGAAAAGAACATAATCAGTCATAATTATATCATTCAGTGTACCGATATGCTAAAGGTCATAATTGATAATTTTTAATATTTATTTTTTAAAGAATTAATTTAATTAAATAATATTTATGGTTCGTTGTAAGATTTACAAAATCCTAAATAAAATAACCTAATTACTTTTTTCGGGGTTTTACAAGTTATATATGGTTTTTCTTCAAAATGTGTGGTAGGTCTCAATTGTCAATTTGTTACAATTATGTTTAGACTAATAACACTCATTACTTACATTTTCTTTTATGTATTTGTAGGTAAGGAAACAAAGTCTGATATGTCAGCTTGGACGTTGGAGAAATAACATCTTGTGCACACACAAATCTGGCTTGTTATGTTGGATTATTGTATTTTGATTATGATCTTTCTATTCGTAGCAAGATGTTTTATGATGAAATAACAATGATAATGTTTTGAGAATGATATAGAAACTGAGAATGACATAATAGATAAGGCAAACAAATGGGTTGAGACCCAATTTATGTATAAGGTTTTGTGATTGTAACTGAAGTATGGTATGAAATGAATGTCTTATAGCATGTTGTAATGTTTATTTATATTTATATATATAATTGTGTTGATAGGGTGACCCATTATTATAACACTTTTAGGGGACACTAACTCCATTTTATTTTAAAAATTTGATCGATTTTATGGTAATTAGTTTTTAGTGTGAATTGATTGTCATGCCATTCACATATTATCCTGTTAGGGTTCCTTGCATTTCATGCATGCATAACGATATTTATCTTACATCTTAAGAAACCGAGATATATCTATTCAGGTTAGGTTTGGGTTAGTTGACTTATTATAATGAAAACTATGGTGTGTTGGAAATGAAGTTTTTAAGATATATAAATATATTGCTATTTGACAAGTTGGTCCCTTATTACACTTTTAGGGGAAACTTTGTCCGTTTGGTTTTAAAAATTTTATCGATTTTATCATGATTATTTTTTAGTGTTAATTGTTTGTCATGACATTCACGTAGAATCATTCTAGGTTCCGAGCATTTCATACATGCATGATGAAATTTATCTTCCGTATTAAGACACTGAGACGAGATCCATTTGGTTTTGGTCTGGGTTAGCTGACCTAATTAGGTAACCCGTAATATTCCAGTTCGGTTTACGGGTGAGCCATATTTGGGGTGTTATACTCTTAATCCAAAAGCTAGCTGAAATAATAAGGCTTTCCCATTAACCTATATACAAGTCACTAACACCATCCATTACCGATGTGGGCTAAACCCAACAAGTTTAACATTCTTTAGGTGGAAGGTTGTTTGGTCTTTACAAGGGCCCTTACTCCTACAAAACAAAACAACTCAAAAGCTCCTCCAACCCATGTTCCTTCTTCGCACCCTATACATGTACAAGTATCATGGTTTAGCATGCCAGAATTATTTTAACCTTCAGTTCCCAGTGGCTTCAAGGCGTAGAGAATCCCTGCACAAAATGGTTAGACCTGTGTGCCCTTAGAGGATACCACATGTAAATAGCTCAAACACATGTTAGTGATAATAACTTTTATGCATTCCATTAATGGGCAAGTTTGGAGTTCATTTAAAATGCCTGAAAGCTCTCATACATGAGTAATTATATTGGCCCACTAGCCCCACATTGTATTCACATCTCATAGCTCACCGGCCTTACATAATCACCACAGCACATGACCCACTAGCGTCAACATCATGACTTAACTACAATACCAGCAAAACAAGTCAGCTTCCCCATGATTCATTCTCGATCCTTGAGTCCCTCTGACAAAACCAGCAACACCTCACTATATACAAAAACATACGTGAGTAATTAGAACATTACCGGTCAAGAAATAACTAATAGAAAATATTCTAAACTGGCAAATAGATGACTCATCATCCACAAAAAACTTCAACATGATACAAAAAATCTCAATCACCCAAATTAGCATACCAAATTATGGCCAATAAGGCCTAATCATAATTGCTGATGGCCAATAGGGTCTAAATCATAGCCACAACCTGGAATCTGGTCGACAGTAACATACCCTGAATATACATGAGCCAAAATTTGGTCGACAACAACATGGCTGTACTATGGCCAATAGGCGGGGCATTACTAATCATCACTGCAACATTACATGGTCTAGATACACTCAAGAGAGAGCATGCACATGTCAAATACACACTGCTAGCATATAATATAGCTGAGAATCATAACTATTAACCAAAAAACTAAAACCAGAGGGTGAGTACTGACTAGGCTCCTCGATGGGCATCATGCTCCCATCTATCGTACGTGCACACAAATTTTGAAAAATCATAAAATAAGTATAAGGCTTAGGAAGGGTCTGATATATAGTACTAAAGTAAAACCCAACTTGGGGTTAGGGTTTTACCCTCTTGTAGTTTTGCTTGGTTCGGGATAGTCTCGAGTTGGTTCAAGCGAGCTCGATCCAGATTAGTTTTTAGACCATGAGTATGGGGCCCCAAATGGCCGTATGAGCATGTTATGGTAGATGAGTATGCCCGACATGCAGATAATAGATTCAGTTAGGCTACAACAGAACACATGTTATCAGTGTACACACGAGGATATATAGATGATTTATGGGTTAGCCTGGGTTTTAGGCCTAGATGTAAGCTATTTCAATGATAGTATCCCTTTGGGATTTTCAAGGTATCTCATTTACATGCATCATCGGGATTTTGGATCACCGGATTTCCCATGTGGGCCCAACTTGATTTGAGTCGCAGATTTTCACCCGATTGAGTTTAGGGTTTGAGGCCATTTAGCCTTCATGCTAGGATTCTCGCCTATAGAGTTACTTTTTGGACTCAAGTCAATTTCGATTTTAGACAGTCTTGATCTGAGCTTTCCATTCATATACATATTGTATATACCACAGGTGCCCCACTAGATTGTGAGTTGCGGATGTTCAAATTGCTGCCACATGGCAAAATCAAAGCCATCCACACTCAGTCTGATTCACCCAGTTATTCGTTAGAGATTTACATTGATTTTTGAAGTTCTTACACCTCTAACACTGCCACCACGGTGTCCGCCATCGGCGGAGTCTCTAGACGGCCCATAGGCCACTGAACCGGAACTTCTAGGACCACCCTCGTGGACATGCTTCCATCCATACCTCATTGCCACAGCCGCAGTGACAGTATTTTGTGCGGGCTCCACGGCCGCCGCCATGAGTTCAAGCCAATTTTCTGGTGCCGGCGAGTTACCTCTGGCTAATCCGACTACCTAGATAGCTTCCCTTGGCCGAGACTTTCATTTTGAGACAATCCATTACCACTTTTGTGTTCACGATCGCCGTCGGCATCGCTGCTACACCCAACAACGATTCCACCCTTTCGGCCATTTTTCATCCAACCAGGGGCTAGACTCGCCGATCACCACTACCACCATGATCCTTGTCGCCTGGCCATCAATCGAGAGTGGCGCAACCAGCCACATTGCTGTCAGTGTTTTTGGCGACAGAGCCGCCCTTCTCGTCAGACCCAGTTACTTCATGTCAGCGTCTACCTACCCGACCCTATTTGTCTACCTAACCAGCAGTCCCATGGACATGCCCGAGCTCATGTCCGTGTCCAACTACCTGGCCCAGCAATGTTACTTGAGTCGGCTGAGTTTACTTGGCTCGACTCAGTGGACTTGCCTGGGTTGACTCGGTTCGCAATTTTTAGACATTTTCAGCTTGTTTCTCGCTATTTTTCTACCGATTTTAGTAATTTGAGGACTCCTATATTAGTTTAGATACATATTTGCACTATTTAGTATATTTTGATGTTATGAGTGTTTTTATTTATTTATTTATTCATTATTATTTATTTATTTTTATTTATATGTTTATCTTATATGATGAATGTTTACGTGATTGTTTGTTATTATTATTGATATATTTACTTATTAACATTAATTCTTATTCATGCTTAATATATATCTTTATTTATTAATCTATCAATTTATTCATTGCGTGTATGTTATTATTTATTTGTATTTGATTATGTATTCTTGTATTAGATAACTATGATATTATTATTATTCATGATTAATTAATATTAACTAATTGTTTATTTGTTTATTAATTTATCGAATGATTATGAATTGATTATTTAATTATTAATATGCTTACTATGAAGAAGTATATATGATATTTACTTGTGTTTAGCCATGCATTTGTATAATATAGTGATATTATTATTTTATAACTAGCAGTATTATGATTTTCATGTATTTATTATTTATCTATTACTTATCTTAGAGTGTATTTATTTATTACTTATTAGTCTATATTTCAATTATATCTCGATTTGCATGCTGTATGTTTAGTGGTAGGTTTATTTAGCAGTCTTCTTTATTAGGATGTATTGATACGTGAACACTACACCCAAGCATGCATCATATAAAGATGTCATTATTTTACTTAGCAGTTGGTTTCGATGCAGGCTTTGGAGTCTGAGCTCGTTGTAGATGAGACAACACGCTTGGAGGTTGGACCACAGATCCATTATGACTCTTCTCAATTTTTTTATCGCTATATTCTATTGCTAATTTGATTTCCAGATCATAGGATGTGTTAAGTGGTTGTTTTATTATACTCCACTTAACACGAACCATTTAGACATATTTTACTTTCGTGATTAATAACCCTCGAGGATGAGACCCCTTGAGTTTGATTTCAAAAATAAGATCCACCGCAAGTTGCCTTTGGGCCTATGATATAAATCTCTTCCCATGCCTATATAGGATTTTCTTGAGTTATTTAGTAAGATGAGATAGGGGAAAATTGACAATTGTGCCTTGAGAGAAGGCACATGTTAACTCACAGCGGGCTTTGGATTTGGTTAGTGTACGTTCCATTCCCGAGGGATCATGACGACTCCACCTTTGAGCTCTTCAAACCCGAAGAAGTGTGGAGGATTACAAGTACTGCAATGCAATGCATGTTTAGATTTGTAGTTTCAAAGGGTATTGAAGGGGCATGCTTGAGAGTACTCGACCTATGTGCTCAGGGAGAGAAGTGATACAGACGATGTCGAAAGCTAAACGAAACGGAAAAGAAATTGCTCAAGGGATAGTTTTAGAGTTGATGAGGCATAAAATGAGATAGAAAGGGAACACTGTTGCATGATGTCGATAGCTCTTATTTAGTGTCTGTAAAGACCATGAAAAAAAAAGAAGGGTGCGGACATGATCTAGAAAGGACCGAATGTGTTATATTCTATACCCGGTTAATTCTACCCAATTAATTATTTACCCATTTATTATTTCCGGTTAAGTGAAATACGGGTGTTTTCACATACCCTAGCCATCATTTCATTTATATTTTATGAAGGACGTCCTCCACCCTAGCCTCCATTAGCATTTTCTTCTCCTCTTCCTTATCGGTGTGTCTTCTTTCTTGCTTAGGTATTCTTTCTATCTCCCTCTTCTTAATTTTCTTGCATGCATACTTTAATTTGATAATAAGCTTTATAATCGTGAGGATTAAAGTTTAAAATCAACAAGAAAGAAACTAAAATTTGCCGATGAGTTCCCTATTTCGGCAAGATGGGCAAGCACGGGCAAGCCTCGCCGGGAATCAGATGGCGACGGCCATTCTGACGTCAGGAGATATCCTACTCTCTTCGTCAATCAGTTGTAGGGTCTGTGAGATCCCTCTAACTTAGTCCCACATCTAATACCTACTGGGAGAAGATCCTGTTTATAAGTGGGAATGGACTATAGATCTTTAACTTCCGGGTACCCATTTTAAAGAAATGACATAGCCCATTATGTTGCACTTTGGGCTGGGTCGTTACAAATGGTATCAGAGCCGACCTGGTTTCGTGTTAGATGGTGGGATGGACTAGGGACGTTGGCTAGGCTGCCGGTCATGGGCCAAAAAGGTCGTGGGCTGGGGCTAGCAACGGGCCAAGACTAGAAACGTTAGTTAGGCTGCCGGTCACGGGCCAGAAGGACGTGGGCTAGGGCTAGCAATGGGCCAAGAATAGGCATTTCGGGGACGAAATTTCCTAAGGTGGGTGGATTGTGAGATCCCTCAACTTAGTCCCACATCTAATACCTACTGGGAGAATATCCTGTTTATAAGTGGGAATGGACTATAGATCTTTAACTTTTGGGGTGCCCATTTTAAAGAAATGACTTAGCCCATTACGTTGTACTTTGGGCTGGGTCGTTACAGGGTCGATCTCACATTTGTGGATGCAGACCTAGGGTGGTAAATGGCCAAAAACAGAGGACGTCGGCAAAAACAAAGGCGCAACAGTGGGTGAAGAAGTCTGGCCGTCCTGGGTGGCGACAGGTTGCAATCTGGCCCGAGAAGGTCGATAGGAGGTCGAGGGTGTCGAGGCGACTACCCAATTGAGGCGGCGATGCTCGTCGGTGGTGGAATCGGCTACGCGAGCCCGCCACTAGGTAGGCGATGCAGGTGTCGCCGCGGCTGGAAGGCGGCCGGAGTTGGCCGGGATGACACTGAAACGGCACGGCGGAGCTGGACGGCGACGATAGAAGGCTGCCGGAGGTGGTCGGTGGCGGTGGCTGGCGGGCGCTTGGAATCGGGAACAGAGCATGTCGGAGAAGAAGGGAAAAAATTACCTTGGGTGGCAAACTTGTAAATAATGTTTGACTCGACACAGCTCGAGTTAAATAATAATACCAACTCGTAAATAACACCTGACTCGAAACCGACTCTAGGTAAAAATAGTACGAACACGTACTAAATCTTTAAAATAATTATTTTAATGGGTTATGGATTAAAGTTACTAAACTAATTAATTATTGTTCGAAATCACCATGAATAATAAAAAACGGTAATGATAAAAGGTTAATAATTAATCGGCACAACAAGCGATTAAATTAAATCAGACGGTTGTAAGTAATTAATAAAATAAAGATTTTACCTTTACCATATTAAATTTAATATTAGGTGAATAAAGTGATTATTTTAATATCGAGTCAGTAATGTAGAAAATAGGTTATTAAACTATAGTCGGGTAGAAATCACTTGCATCGAACCTAAATAGCATAATGAAAATAAATAAAGTTTGAAACTTTATAGAGTCGAATAAATTAAAATAATTGTATTAATAATATTTATGAATTAAAATAATACAAATTATTTTAAATAATTTGATTGAATAACTTAATTAATTAAATTGATGTAAATAATAGTAGTGATTAAATATTATAACCGTAAACTAAATCATCAAGATTAGGGTTAAGTAATTATCACTGCAAAGGAAAAATTAAATACTTGTTTATTAGATAATTAATTTAAAATGTAAAGTAGGACTTAAATGATTATATCACATGAATAATTAATTATCTCACTAGATTTGTTGAGAATTTAATATTTAATATTTTTAAATTGTTCCATGATATGTTGTCAAAATTTTAATAATGATATATATATATATTAGACATTTAGTTGCATGCATTTCTACTCCAATAAAAGTATACTTATTCATAATTTTATATAGTCGTTTAGATTAGGATCATTGGTCACAACTGCAGAGTTCAAAATTTCCAGGTCTGTATAATCATTTGAAATGTTGTACTTTCTCTTGTTGGCCGCCCTAGTCGGCCTAAGCCCAGATTCGACCACCATGCGACTGTAACACA
>JAURVB010009851.1:0-28507 GCA_033002965.1 Piper betle | reverse complement strand
CAAACCCGGAGAAGTGTGGAGGTTCACAGGTACTGCATTGCAGCGCATGTCTAGACTTGTGGTTTCAAAGGGTACTGAAGGCGACTGCCTGAGAGTACTCGGCCTTCGTGCTCAAGGCCAGGAGTAATATGGAAGGTGCAGAGGGCGGAAAGGAATGAGATTTGACGCGAGAAGCAATAGAGAAATGGCCGAGGCATGAGAATGTGAAAGATAGGGGGACGCTGTCGACCCGAGGGCGACGGCTCCCGTATGTGCCCTGATGAGAGTTCTTGAGGAAGTATATGGTTTTCATTCAACAGGAGAGTTTGCTCTCCTGTGCCAGATTGATATTAGTTATTTTCCGGGCCGGTAACACTCGTTACTGACGGTTTTTCTATATATATGTAGGTGAGGAATGCGAGCGATGAAAGTTGTCGGGACTGCGGAGGAGCAGCACGGAACCGCGCACACATGTACCTGCCGCGTGTAACGTATGTATAATGATGGTGTGTTATTGTTATGTAAATGATAATTTTGATGTGTTTGCTTGAATGAATTACTTGTCATGAAACGAACTGATAAATATGAATGAGTAGGGAGCCTTGGAGTTCAGACTCGGCTCGGGTAAAAACGAATGAGATAATGATTTAATGTCATGGTAGATTGTTATGTGTTATCGTATTTTTATAAAATAGTATATATTTTCTTTTGGTTTCTCATTTGTTGTTTTGTCTTATTTTGCTTGTACATCATAGCATGCATGTAGGACCGCGTTAGAACCCAATTGTTCCCATTCATGCATTTCACATTTGCATCTCCATCTTGAAACGCCGAGAGTAGATCCTGGTCGGCTTAACCAAATCTAGTAGATTAGCGAACGGTTCGGTCGCCGGTGACATTTCCGGGTCGGTTCACGGGTGAGCCGAAACGGGGTGTTACAATAGCCTTTTTATGGGGCGGCTATCACTGCACTCCAGTGCCAGTGCCTCACACACCCCAGCCGTATAGCCTTTTTATGGGGCGGCTATCACTGCACTCCAGTGCGATGGAGGAATCGTTGTGCCTCACTCACCCCGGCCGTAGCCTTTTTATGGGTGGCTATCACTACTCCAAAACAATGTCGATGCATTACAAAATTCACGCACATAACACGACCCAGTATCAGACTGAGTCAATTCATTGACCCTGGTTGCACTCGGTGCATGGTAGTCGAATTTGGGCTCTGGCCGACCTAGGCTACCAACAAGGAAAATACGATGTTCTACCTATTATACGTACCTGATTTGTGATTACGTCTGACTGTGACCCGTGAACCCTAATACAATAATGGGGAGGTCGCCTGGGACAGAGATGAGGGATGAAATACTCACACAGTAATGGGGAGGTTGCCTGGGACGGAGATGAGGGATGAAATACTCCCTCCTCCTGCATATATATACACTTCAACCATTCCTTCCATTAAATTCTCATACCCCATCATCCATTGGTATTTCCTAGGTTCAAAGACCCCTTCATTAAATTCTCACACCCCATCATCCATTGGTATTTCCTAAGTTCAACGACCCCTTCTCCTTTTATAAAGAATAAATGACGACTAGGGTTTGTGGAAGCACCCTTTCACCATAATTCCTTTAACCGGGTAATTGGGTAATTAACACGGTTCACTTAACCTTTTCACTCAACCTCTTAAATGGTATGGTTCACTTAAATGGTTAAATGGATAATTAATGTGTTCGACTCGACTGATTCAACTAGAATCGTCCGATTAGAAATTACTTTTCAATTTAATCGGGTAATTCATACTTAACCAGCTAATGAAAATTTTTTTTTCCGGGTCTTTACAATACATAAGTATAATTTTATTCGCATAGGAATGCATGCAGCTAAATATCCAATATATATATCATTTTCAAAAATATTAAATATTAAATTATCAACAAATCTAGTGAGATAATTAATTATTCATGTGACATAATTATTTAAGTCCTACTTTACATTTTAAATTAATTATCTTAAACATAAGTAACACTTAACAAGTAATAAAGTAATTATTAATTAATAAACAAGCGTTTAATTTTCCTTTGCGATGACACTTACTTAACCCCGATCTTGATGATTTAGTTGACGGTGATATTTTTTAATCAATACTATTATTTACAGCAATTTAATTAATTAAGTTATTCAATCAAATTATTTAAAATAATTTGTATTATTTTAATTCAAAAAATATTATTAATACAATTATTTTAGTTTATTTGACTCTATAAAGTTTCGAACTTTATTTATTTTCATTATGCTATTTAGGTTTGATGCTTGTGATTTTTACACGATTATATTTTAATAACCCATTTTCTACATTACTGACTCGTTATTAAAATAATCACTTTATTTACCTAATGTTAAATTTAATATGGTAAAGGTAAAATCTTTATTTTATTAATTACTTATAACCCTCCAATTTAGTTTAATCGCTTGAATTACGCCGATTAATTATCGACCGTTTATTATTTTCGTATTTTTCTTACTCGTGGCGATTTGGTACATTAATTAATTATTTTAGTAGCTTTACCCATAACCCATTAAAATAATTATTTTTAATGATTTATAATGAGTTAAGGATTTATAGTCCATTCTCACCTATAAACAGGATCTTCTCCCAGTAGGTATTAGATGTGGGATTAAGTTGAGAGATCTCATAGCTCATCATCGCCGCGGCCACCGTATGGGCCATTTTGTGGCACCAGCAAACCACCACTGGAAAATCCGACAACCCCCACAACTTCTATTTGTTGAGATCTCCATTTTGAGACAACCCACGACGACTGTAGCGGCCGCGATCACCACCGCCGACGTCGCCAAACCCAGCGGCAATCTACCCCCATGCTTGCTATTTTCCGGCCAGCCAATGGCCAGAATCCGCCGGTCGTAACCACCACCACCTCCTCCTTGACCCTAGTCATGCCACTGTCGACATTCTTTGGCGACCGGCACCACCGGCCCCTCGTTCGGCCAGTTTACCCTCTTGCCTGCGACCACGTCCGCCAGTCAATACCACATTTTCCTGGTCATGCCCGAGTCCGCCAGTGCATGTCCATGTCCGTGTCCATCAGCCTAGCCAACCCAACCAATTTTTCAATTAACCCAGATCGGGTTGCTTCAGCCATTTGATCTAGTCTGGTTCAGCTTAGTTTGGTCCGGTTCAGCTCATTTTCAAACTGCTTACGTCCGTTCTTACCCCGTTTTCAGTAATTCGAGAACCTTTGTTTTAGTTGTTGTAAAGACTGGAAAAAAAAATTTTACTGTATTTGACTCGGTCTGGAAAGAGCCAAACGTGTTATTTCTTTACCTAGTTAATTTTTATATTTTATTATTTACCCATTTTATTATTTACCCGGTTAAGTGAAATACGGGTGTTTTCACATACCCTAGCCGTCATTTTCATTTTTATAAATTTTGAAAGAGGATGTCATTTTTCACATACGGGTGTAGGGGCATCTTCCTCACCTTAGCCGCCTAGTTCTCCTCTTCCTTGCTGATGTTTCTTCCTTGCTTGGGGTATCCTTCCTATCTCCCTATTCTTCATTTTCTTGCATTCATATGTCTTTTTAATTGATAATAAGCTTGACAAACATGAGAATTAAAGTTGTAAATCAACAAGAAAAGAACTAAACTAAACTGAAATTGGAATTCCGTCCATGGCCGAGTAGGTTGAAACTTTGGCAAGATGGGCGACCGTAAGAACAATTGCAAGGCAGTCCCTCACACCCCGACGACCTCCCTTGCTGCTGGGGTCGAAGGGAGGGCTCGCCACTTCCCTGGTTTTCCGTTGGGCGGCGAAATTGCAATTGTGAGGGGACAGAGTTGCAAGGGTGATGGAAGTGGCGACGTTCTGCTGCAATAGGTGCTGTAATGGACGTTCAGAGGGGTAGACACCGGTTGTGCTTCGTCGACAGCATCATGGGTTCCTTCACAGTAGTTCAGGCCACCAGAACAGTCCACAACAGATGACCTTCTCGCCGGAATTCATGGTGGCGAACTACAAAAGTGGGGAGAACGACCATACTCCATGCAATGTCCAAAGGTGGCCAATCTTTCCTGTTTTGATGCTAGCCTGAGGTCGTGGAACATCTGAATTAGAGCAAGGTGCAAGAAAGGAGGGGTCTTGAGGCTGGGAGAAGAAGAACAGGCCAGGAGTTGGGCACCATGGTGCAGCACATGGTCGTCTTGGTTAACTGCTATAAAACAAGCACTTGAGGCTTCCTCGCTTGCTGATTTTATCTTGTTGCTGATGTTTTGTTGGGATGTTTAGATGGTGGTTCAATTGGGTGACAAGATAAGGGTTGGAGGAGAAGGACGAACCTGTTTTTGGAGAAGAGAAGAATGGCGATGGGAAGAAGAAGAAGAAGAAGATGGCAGTTTTGTAAATATGGGTTGACTCGATATCGACTCGAGTTAAAAAATAAAATTAACTGGTAATAAATCAATAAAAAATAATTATTCTAATGGGGTATGGGTTAAAGATAATAAACTAACTAACTATTAGATGAAATCGACTTGGACATAAGTAATAAAAATACGGTAATGATAAATGATCGATAATAAATCGGCACACCACAAACGATTAAATTAAATCGGAAAGTGATAAGTAATTAATAAAATAAAGATTTTACCTTTACCATATTAAATTTAATATTAGGTAAATAAAGTGATTATTTTAATAACGAGTCAGTAATATAGAAAATGGGTTATTAAACTATAGTCGGGTAGCAATCACTAGCGTCGAACCTAAATAGCATAATGAAAATAAATAAAGTTCGAAATTTTATTAAGTGTAACCGGGGTCAAGGAATTGACTAAGTCCGACATGGGCTATGCCCTTCATAATCTAATAATGGACATGTCTGACAGCCTATAATACAATAAATTGGATATGGTCGATTAGACTCGCCAACCAATTACAGACATGGTGGATTAGACTCTCCAACTGGTAATGGATATGATGGACTGACCCATCAACCAATAAATTAGACATGGCGGATTGGACTTGCCAGCCAATTACGGACATGGTGGATTGGACTCACTAGCTGATAACGGACATGGCAGATTGGACTCGCCAGTCGGTAATGGCCATGATGGACTGACCCATCAGCCAATAAATTGGATATGGCTGATTGGACTCGCTAGCAAATTACGGACACGGTAGATTGGACTCACCAGTCGATAACGGACATGGCGGATTGGACTCGCCGGCTGGTAATGGACATGATGGACTGACCCATCAGCCAATAAATTGGACATGGCGGATTGGACTCGCCAGCAATTTACAGACATGGTGGATTAGACTCACCAGCTGATAACGGACATGGCGGATTGGACTCGCCAGCCGGTAATGGACATGATGGATTGACCGATAAGCAAATAGATGGACATGGTGGACTGACCCATCAGCTAACTAATGGACATGGTGGACTGAACCATCAGCTACTAAATGGACATGTTGGAATGGTCACAACAGCCAATATTATAGATAATGATAGGGAGTTTCTTGTGTTATAAATGTGCTTATGGGAAACGGTCCAAGACTGTGGGATAATTATTTCATGCATTGTCATTTGAAACATAAGTTCTTTTGAGTTAGAAATGCTAGACTTAGTTGCTTTCATATTATTCATTTAACCTTTTTAAGTAACACCCGGTCCGATTAGGACTGGTCGTTATATGGTTGGTTTTGTTAAATTTTGAGTAAAACTTGACTAGCAAGGCCCACAATATCGTAAAAAATGGCCGGTCGTTACAGGTGGTATCAGAGCAACCTAGTTATGTGTTAGATGGTGGGCTAGATTAGGGACGTTGGATAGGCTGCCGGTCACGGGCCAGAATGGTCATGGGCTGGGGCTAGCAATGGGCTGGACTAGGGACGTTGGCTAGGTTGCCGGTCACGGGCCATAAAGGTCATGGGTTGGGGCAAACAACGGGCCAAGTATAGGCATTTTGGGGACAAAATTTCCTAAGGTAGGTGGATTGTGAGATCCCTCAACTTAGTCTCACATTTAATACCTACTAGGAAAAGATCCTGTTTATAAGTGAGAATAGACTATAGATCTTTAACCTGGGTTAACCATTTTAAAGAAATGACTTAGGCCCATTACGTTGCACTTTGGGCCGGGTCTTTACAAGTGGTATCAGAGCCTGGTTTCCTACAAGCTCACATTTTATGACTCAAGTACCTTGTTGAAAAGTCCAATAATTATCTATTCCCACTTTGTTGTGTTTTGAATTAACAAATTCATTCACTAATAAACCCAAGTCATAACTGGAAAAAAACATATTAATGAACCATGGTGGTTCGATGTTTCAGATGGCAGGCACATGTAGACAATCAAGCTGATCTGCGCAGTCAAATTCGAGCATAGAGAATGTGTTGGTCCAGATCCTGACGGCCATACAGGGACTAGCGTAGGCTTCAGAAAATACAAATTCTGCGGTTTAGAATATCGTTCAGCGGTTACTGGGAGTGGTAGCAGGGAATGGAGCCTCAAACTTGGCAGCGGGTCTCAGAATCACCCTAGATGGTGGTGAGGGGAGTGCCCAACAACGGGCAGTAGGAAGTCCCAAAATCACCCCAGATGGTGGTCAGGGGAGTGCCCAAGGGTGGGCAGGGTTAGCAGACCTGGGCGAGCAAGGGGAGCATCCAAACCCAGTGCCACCAGTAATCCGACCAGTGCCGCCAGCTGAAGATGATAGTGACTGTTACACTATGGAAAAGTTCAGGATGAATGGACCTGAACTATTTGTTGGAGGGATCGATCCAGTGAAGATGGAAAGCTGGATTGACACTACCGAAAAAATGTTTAGGGCTCTATCTGTGCCCCACCGCCATCAAGTGAGGTTGGCAACATGCATGCTTCAGGAGGAAGTATCTTAGTGGTTGAAATCCATGGGAAAAAAATCACATTCCTTCGACATGATATTTCTTCCATCACATGGGCAAAATTTGTGGCAGCTATCCTAACCAAACAACTTGACTGGCCATTATTTGGTGAGGGTTGTAAAGCCTTTTTAGCTAACTTAGTTGAGCCTGAGTCAAAACCCAAGAGTTGTCCATGATTCCTATGGTAGCAGAGTTTCCCGATGTATTCCCAAAAGAACTTCCAGGATTACCTCCTAAGTGGGCAGTGGAGTTCGCCATTGACTTAGCACCTGGAGCAACACCCATTTCTAAAGCACCATACCGCATGACTCCAGCAGAACTCAAAGAGTTGAAGAGTCAACTAGAGGAGTTGTTGCTGGTAGGTTTCATCTGACCAAGTACTTCACCCTGGGGAGCCTATGTGCTTTTTGTGAAGAAGAAAGATGGATCACTTCGGCTGTGTATTGACTATCCAAAAATCAATCAAGTGACAGTCAAGAATCGATACCCCTTACCGAGGATTGATGACCTATTTGATCAGCTAAAAACAGCCGAAATATTTTCAAAGATAGGCTTGCAGTCTGGTTATCACCAGTTGCGAGTAAAGGAGTTAGATATACAGAAAATGGCTTTCCGAACTCGATATGGACATTATGAGTTTCTAGTTATGCCTTTTGGTCTAACAAATGCACCAGCGGCCTTTACGTCACTCATGAACAAGTTTATTATCGTAATTGTGGACGACATTCTGGTCTATTCAAATAATGAAGAAGAGCATGTGAAGCACCTGTTTATTACTCTTCAAGTTTTGAGAGAACATCAACTGTTCGCCAAGCTCTCAAAGTGAAACTTCTGGATGAGGGAGGTAAATTTCTTTGGTCTTATTGTCTCAAAGGTTGGAATTACAGTGGATCCATCAAAAGTGAAAGCAATCATTGATTGGCCACAACCCAAGTCAGTCACTGATATCAAAAGCTTCTTTGCTTTATCGGGTTACTTTAGGAAATTCATTAAAGACTTCTCCTTAGTAGCATCGCCAATGACCAAATTCACAAGGAAGGGGGTTAAGTTTGAATGAAGTAGTAAGTGTGAGGAGAGTTTCCAGTCTCTAAAGAAGAGTTTAACAACTACACCAGTCTTGACCCTACCAAATGGTAATGAAGGATTCGTAGTCTTCAGTGATGCGTCTTGGTTGGGTTTAGGATGCGTCCTTATGCAAGAAGGTAAGGTGGTGGCTTATGCCTCTCATCAATTGAAGATTCATGAGCAAAATTATACAACCCATGACTTGGAACTAGCAGCAGTGGTTTTTGCCCTGAAGATTTGGAGACACTATTTGTATGGAGACTAGTTTGAAGTCTTCACTGACCACCAGAGTTTGCAGTATATCTTCACCCATAATGACCTTAACCTTTGACAAATGCGGTGGATAGAATATTTGAAGGACTACGACTTCCAAATCTTATACCATCTAGAGAAAGCGAACGTGGTAGCCGACGCGTTGAGTTGGAAGGCCAAAGAGGACAAAAGTCAGCAGCTAGCTAGACTTTGGGCCATGTCAGTAGAAGTGTTGGCTATCAAACCGGTGGAGCAACTAACAGGCTTACTCGCAAATTTGGTTGTTTCCAATGATTTAGTTGATCATGTTAAGCTAGCACAAATGGGTGATGAGGAGCTGAATAAAATGTTGGACAAGATTCCTAACATTATAGCTGATTCAAATAGTGTGATCAGATTTAGAGGAAGGTTGTGTGTACCCAAGGATAATGCACTGAGGCGGAATATCTTGGAGGAGGCTCATCGCTCAAAGTTCTCAATACACCCTAGAGTTACTAAAATGTATCAGAATTTAAAGCGAACCTATTGGTGGATTGGGATGAAGAGGGATGCTATGATTTTGTCTCTAAGTGTCAGATTTGCCAACAGATCAAAGCCCAACATCAACTACCTGGAGGACTATTGCAACCTTTAGAAATACCAACGTGGAAATGGAAGTGCATCACATGCAATTTTATTTCAAAGCTCCCAAGAACTCAAAAGAAGCATAACTCCATATAGGTAGTTGTGGACTGACTAACTAAGGCAGCTCACTTCATCCCCACGAAATCAATGAGAATGGCGGAATACCTGGCAGGATTATATGTTGACAATATTGTCAAATTACATGGGATTCCAAAGGAGATAGTCTCCAACTGCAATCCCTATTCACCTCACATTTCTGGGAAGTTTTCTAAAAAGCCATGGGAACTCAAATTAAGTTGAGTACAGTATATCATCCCCAAACTGATGGTCAAAGTGAGAGGACTATTCAAACTTTGGAAGATTTGTTAAGAGCTTGCATTCTTGACTGGAGAGGTGACTGGGAGAAACACTTAGCCTTGGTTGAATTCACCTACAATAACTCTTACCAAGCCAGTGTAGGGATGGAACCAATTAAAGCCTTATATGGTAGGCCCTGTAGATCTCCATCGTGCTGGCTGGAGTCTTCCGAAGCAGTTATAGTCAGGCCAGAGATGGTGAGGGAAGCAACTGAAAAAGTGAAACTCATTCAGCAAAGACTTAAGGTAGCTCAGGAACGACAAAAGAGTTATGCTGATACACGAAGGAAGGACCTAGAGTTCCAAGTTGGGGAGTTTTTGTACCTAAAGACATCTCCTACGATCAGATTTAAAATATCAAGGAAGTTGAAGCCAAGATTCATAGGACCGTTTCCAATCCTAGATCGAGTTGGGAATTGTGCATAAGATTAGCATTGCCACCAAGCCTAGCTGGAGTACACAATGTTTTCCATGTGTCATTGCTAAAGAAATATGTGTGGGATGAAGATCATATCATCACGAATTTTGAAGACTTCGAGCTACTATCAAATTTAACCTACGAGGAAAAGCTGAACCGCATCATGGCAAGAGAAATAAAGACACTCAGGAACAAGGAAATTCCTTTGGTAAAAGTATTGTGGAAAAATCAAGGGTCAGAGGAAGTGGCGACGTTCTGCTGCAATAGGTGTTGTAATGGACGTTCAGAGGGGTAGACACCGGTTGTGCTTTGTCAACAACATCATGGGTTCCTTCACAGTAGTTCAGGCTGCCCGAACAGTCCACAACATACGACTTTCTCACCAGAATTCATGGTGGCGAACTGCAGAAGTGGGGAGAACGACCATACTCCATGCAAAGTCCAAAGGTGGCCAATCTTTCCTGTTTTGATGCCAGCTTGAGGTCGTGCAACATCTGAATTGGAGCAAGGTGCAAGAAAGGAGGGGTCTTGAGGCTGGGAGAAGAACAGGCCAGGAGTTGGGCGCCATGGTGCAGCACATGGTCGTCTTGGTTAACTGCTGTAAAACACGCACTTGAGGCTTCCTCGCTTGCTGATTTTATCTTGTTGTTGATGCTTTGTTGGGATGTTTAGATGGTGGTTCAATTGGGTGACAAGATAAGGGTTGGAGGAGAAGGACGAACCTGTTTTGGAGAAGAGAAGAATGGCGACGAGAAGAAGAAGAAGAAGAAGATGGCAGTTTTGTAAATATGGGTTAACTCGATACCGACTCAAGTTAAAAAATAAAATTAACTTGTAATAAATCATTAAAAAATAATTATTCTAATGGGGTAGGGGTTAAAGATAATAAACTAACTAATTATTGGATGAAATCGACCTTGACATAAGTAATAAAAATACGGTAATGATAAACGGTCGATAATTAATCGGCACACAACAAGCGATTAAATTAAATAGGACAATAATAAGTAATTAATAAAATAAAGATTTTACCTTTACTCTATTAAATTTAATATTAGGTAAATAAAGTGATTATTTTAATAACGAGTCAATAATATAAAAAATGGGTTATTAAACTAAAGTCGGGTAGCAATCACTAGCATTGAACCTAAATAGCATAATAAAAATAAATAAAGTTCAAAATTTTATTGAGTCGAATAATTTAAAATAATTGTATTAATAATATTTTAAAATTAGAATAATACAAGTTATTTTAAATAATTTAATCGTACAACTTATTTAACTAAATTGCTATGAATAAAGATAGTGATTAAAGATTTAAAACCGTCAACTAAATTATCAAGATTGTGGTTAAGTAATTATCGTCTTAAAGGAAAATATACTGATAATAGTAATTAAATATTTGTTTATAAGTTGATAATTATTTTATTATTTGTTAAGTGTTAATTATGATCTAGATTATTAATGTAAAGTATGATTTAAATGATTATATCACATGAATAGGTTAATATTTAATATTGTTGAAATTTAATAGTGATATATATATTAGTCATTTAGTTGCATACATTTCTACTCGAATAAAATTATACTTATGTATAATTTTATGTCCTCGTTCAGATTAGGATCATTGGTCGCACCTGCAAGTTTGAAATATCCAGGTCCGTATAATTATTTAAAATGTTGTACTTTCCCTTGTGGCAACCCTAGTCAGGCTGAGCCCAGATTCGACCACCGTGCACCGAGTGCAACCGGGGTCAAAGAGTTGACTCAGTCCGACACGGGCTACACCCTTCATAATCCAATAATGGACATGTCTGACAGCCCATAATACAATAAATTGGACATGGCGGATTGGACTCGCCAGCTGGTAATGGACATGATGGACTGACCCATCAGCTAATAAACTAGAGATGGCGGATTGGACTCACCAGCCAATTACGGACATGGTGGATTGGACTCAGCAGCTGATAATGGACATGGCAGATTGGGCTCGCCAACTGGTAATCGACATGATGGACTGACCCATCAGCTAATAAATTAGACATGGCGGATTGGACTCGCCAGCAAATTACGGACATGGTGGATTGGACTCACCAGCTGATAACAGACATGGTGGATTGGACTCGCTAGCCGATAATGGCATAATGGACTGACCCATGAGCCAATAAATTGGACATGGTGGATTAGACTCGCTAGCCAATTATGGACAGGGTGGATTGGACTCACCAGCCGATAACGAACATGGCAAATTGGACTCGCCAGCCAGTAATGGACATGATGGATTTACCCATCAGCCAACTAATGGACATGCTGGACTAAACTATAAGCTAATAAATGGACATGTTGGAATGGTCACAACAGCCAATATTATAGATAATGATAGGGTGTTTATGGATTTGTTTTATCTAATTATATGGCTTAGTGGTAAATCACTAACGCGGAATTGCCTATACAGGTTAAAAGCTAGAACTAAAGACTAAGAGACAACAAGGTGGTTCTTCTACCAACTCAGGTGGTGAACATATAATAAGTGGACTTTTCTTTTTACCTTTCTTGTGTTATAAATATGGCTATGAGAACTGTCCAAGACTGTGGGATAATTATTTCATGCATTGTCATTTGAAACATAAGTTCTTTTTAGTTAGAAATGCTAGACTTATTTGCTTTCATATTATTCATGTAACCTTTTAAGTAGCACCCAGTCTAGTTAGGATTGGTCGTTATAGGGTTGGTTTTGTTAAATTTTGAGTAACACCTAGCCAGTAAGGCCCACAATATCGTGAAAAATGGCAGGTCATTACAATAATATTAATCTTATGTATGTTTATTAAATTATATATATATAGATATTTATTTATTTATTTATTCATTTATTTATTTGTTTATTTATTTATTTATCTATTTGCTTGTACGTGTGTATGTGATTATTTATTTGTATTTAATTATGTATTCTTGTATTGTATAACTATGATATTATTAATATTCATTATAAATGAGTGTTAACTATTTATTTATTTATTTATTTTTGAATTATTATATATTTACTTTTTTATTTATTTACATGTTTACTAAAACGAGTATATGCTGATATTTAATATTTATATAGTGTAATTATAATATTATTTTATGATTAGAGTATTACTCATGTTCATGTTTATGTATTTATTATTTATCTAATTATCTATGAGTACATTATCTTGTTTATTTATTTATTTATTATTTAATATTATTATGCTTCAATTTGCATGACAATTATTTAGTTATAGGTTTGTTAGAAATGTTTTCTTTATTAGGATGAATTGATGATATGAGTACACACCACGAACATGCATCATATAGAGATGTTATTTTTTACTTAGTAGTGGGTTCCGATGAAAGTTTCGGAGTCCGAGTCGGCCATGGACGTGTAGATATGCTTGGAGCTTGGACCACAGGTCCGTAGGACTCTCCCTCTCTACTTGACTCCTTGCGTGTAGAGTTTGAACATGTTTTATAAATATGATGGAGTTTTATTGGATCCCTTCGATGTTGAGCCATTTAGCCGTATTTTTTACGCATGCTTAATAAAACTAAAGGATGAGATCCCTTGTTGATTTACAAACTAAAGCTCCATAAATATATAATACAAGCCCCTTTCCTAAGCCTATTATATGAGTACGCACATTTTTACAGATTTTATGAATAAGAGAGTGAGCGGTATAGAGATATGTATGAATTGCACTAGTACTCCTTCAAACCCTGAGGTAGTGCGGTGTATGAGGGTACTGCGTAATGCAACACATTTCTGGAATTTGTGGTACTAACTTAACTGTTTCTTTTGCCACTCGAGTACCGTGGCGGGTGATATGGAAGGTGTGAGAGCGCAAGCGTTGTATGTATGAATATGATTATGAGTCATGTATGCAAGCCAGCACTTGCTTATGTTTGTTTGCTTACTGCCCAGGGTGAGGAAATCTTGAAGTTTCATAAATTTTCGTGGCAAATGGAATACCCATTTGCTAGTTTGTATTAGTTATTTTTTGGACAAATAAAATTCATTATTGACGTTTTTCATATAATACATATAGGTCTTACAATCTTGAGTCGACTTTGGTGGGAGGACAAATAAATGCTACACACACTTCAGCTCAGCGTAATTATTTAATTTCTTGATTTTATTTATGTTCAATGTGTTTTGACGTATATTTAACAGGGTCTTCCATTTTCATGATATTAAGAAGGTTGTTTCAATCTATTTTATCGATCGAGTCGTACCGACCTACAACTTTAAACATTACTCGATTTTGTCACAACAATTCTGATTTAGTTCTTAAATTATTCGAAATTGCGGTGTCAGTGTAACTCTAAAAATCAATGGAAATGTTTGAAATATAAATGGGAGAAAACTAGGATTGACGTGGACGGCTCAGATCTTCCCACGTGGCACGATCTAAACGTCGGACAACTTGTTGTCTAGCGGGATGCACTTTTGGGTATATGTGATATACATATAGACAGAAAGCTCAGATCGAGACCGTTTAAAGTCAAAACTGACTCGAATCTTGAAAATGGGTTTATATACGAAAATCTAGGCAAGAAGGTTAAATAGGCCTCGAACCCTGAACTCAATCAAGCTGGGCCCTCGGGAGCACAATCCGATAGTCCAAAATCCTTATGATGCATGCAATGAGATACCATGAAAATCCCAAACGGATACTAAATGCTAGAACGGCTAAGATTTAAGCCTAAAATCCTAGCTAACTCATAAAATTTATATGTATACCTCGTGTATACATTGATAAATTATGCTTTACTTTATCATTAGCATGTCAAGCATACTCAAATAAGATGCCTATATGGCCATCTGGGCATCATACTCATATTCTTAAAATTGTTCTATCTCAAGCTCACTTGAATCGACTTGAGACTAGTCCGAACTAAGTATAACTAAAATCAAGTAAAACCTTAAACCAAAACTAAGGTTTTACATGCTCGCAATGATTAATTTTTCAAGGTGAATGGGCATCATCTTAAACATTACATAGCTAGGAGCTCTAATCTAGAACCTTCCACTTCATTACTTAAGGATGAGTAAAAAAAAGGGCAAAGTAAAATTGATGACTATAACTTAGAATTACATTCTCACCTGTCTTTTTAATTATATTCTTCTTTTCTTAGGTAGATTTTAATTGATGGGTTTGTAATTGAGTTTAGAGTGTAAGAATGGATGTTTTTAGTTTTATTTATATTAGTTACATTTTAAAAAAGCCCAAAATGAAAATAAAAAATAAAATAAAATAAAAAAGTTTGTTAGTATATTTAGCGTTTTTTTGTTTCTGTTGCTAATTATTATGTTTTTTATAATAATAATAATAATAATAAACAACTAACTTGAGTGCTACAACGCCTATTTTCTCAGGTCACGAGTGTTAGAGCACTGACCTGCCCTTTCCCAAAATTTGTTTTCATGGCTCGAGTGTCGTGGTACTCGTGAGTGAGCGCCACAACACTGTTTGGGCACGTTTTAAAATAGAAAAAGGGGCGCCGATTTTTACCCTTGTGAGCGCTATGGCCACCACAATCACCACCCCTTTTCTTCTCTTCTGTTATCCACTACCAATCCATCCCTCTCACTACTTCCCCTTATCTTCTCCATCTATTTCCCCTCTATTTTAACCCGATTTTTTTTCAATTTCAGGGTGTTTTTCATCATTTTGGGCGATGTTAAATGACTTCCAAAGTTTTTGATTTTGTTTTAAGTATGACAAGTTTACCAAAAGTTGAGTTTTTTTTTTTTAACTTATTTTCTTTTAGTTTATTTGTGTAATTATTTCTTCCGCTACTTGTTATCTATTACCGATCCACTTAGGGTGTTAAAATTTGTGATGATCTTTATTTTTATTTGTAATCTTATCAACTCTCTCCCACGACTAGCTACCACATGCCCTTCGGAGGCATGCACTAACTAATGTACAATCATGTTACTTTTGTTGAACCAAAATCAATCAGGAGGTAATTTTGAGGTGTTTTGGTACTACCCAATGCAAACTTGTAAATGCAAATAATGAATCATTCATAGCATAAATCAATAATGAATCAATGGATTTGACAGTTAAAGAAATTCTACTGTCAATCAAAGCATAAATCTAAGGGCACGTATGCACTATACAATTCACAAAAAATGGTTGAATGTATCCCAAAAATTACAATATCCATTTTTGCCAATATTCACAAATTAACATTACAATGGCTAACATGGACCTTCACACCACACCTGACTTCCCGTTAGAACATAAGCACAAAAAAACAACCATTCCATATAAGCCATAGCAAGCTTCCAAAATTTCCAATATCCAAAATATATGCTGCTCGGCTGTCTTTGTTTTATTTGTGGAAGCCATCAATGCTTAACCTAAGTCACACAACATCATCCACACAACTAGACGTTGTAACCAGGCATCCTCAAAGTAAGGCCAAAATGCATATCAATTCTTGCAAGATTATGGACAATGAACTAAGCATTATCAGATGGCTTCTCACAAAAAATCAAAGTAATTGGCGAAGCTGTTGGTTTTCTTTTCTGAGGGTCTGCACTTCCTTCGCCAACTCTGTCACCTTTTCTAGGACAGAACCCACTAACCTACACATTTCAGTCTGCAAGAAATTATAAATCCATCCATAAGTCAATGAGAGCAACCACAGAAGAGTACAAGCGAAAAAATGAGAGCAAAAGCATATTTCCTTCACAACCTTCAAATATAAAACAGGAGCAAGCAGATCAAGAAAAAAAAGACGACCTCTTGCAAATGAAATTGTCTAAGCACTTCAATATGCAGGTTGCGAATGTCCTCATGCATGGAATTTTGCACTGACATAAGTGTCTCGTCCAGTGTCCTTTGAAATAACTGCAGCGTAAATGAAGACCCTGCCTGCTCTGCTGTCTGATCAGAGCTTCTTTGCACCTGTACATTTAATCCCTGCAAAATAAAAAAACAAATCAAAAACAAATGTCAAACATCATGTAACATCTATCCATGATAATATTGTAGTAGACATCCAATTTAAGCATGGGCAGTATGAGCTAAAGTTACTATGGGTATCAAGTTCTAAGATGAGAATTTTTTCCCCACAAAATTAGTAAACATATGTTAATTGTATCTATGTTTCTTATATTGTATAATAAACGTAGATCACTTCCTGATATGGTTTTGACAAACAATAGAGCTGATATTTAAGTCTATTCTTGCACATTCCAAAGTATTCAGATATCACAAACCACAACCAATTTACAACCATGTTTCAAGATGCAGGAGAGAAACAGGAAATGTACACAAAGAGTCGGTCATCATACGTTTATGGATGGGTGGTTCCCTGCCATTGCACCGGTTGCATCCAACCTTGACAAATAATTATTCACGAGTTCTTCCTTAATTTCTACTCCTGTCTTCTTCAATTTAGGTGAACCTGTACCTAGAGCTGCACCCTCACTGAAGGAAGATGTACTTATTCTCTCAGCAAATGTTGAAAATTTTATAGGGAGAACCAAATGTGATGACACTGAGACATCATGACTAGGTGGAACTGCCCCATTCTTAATCCCTGATGGTAAAGGGGATGAATCATATATAGAAGAATGATCCAAGAACCTAGAAAGGACCTCGTTTTTAGATTTATCTTTCATGTGAAGGCCAGTGGCTGTTAAAGAGCTGGAACTAGAATGACTAGGCATCAAGGAATCTAGTGAACCAGCAGACTGAGAACCAGTAATCAGACCAGCAGATCCCACAGAATCACTTGGCATGAAGCGTGATGGCTTAGAAAAAGACTGGCGAGCTGTGGGAACTTATCAAATGGTAAACCAGCACCCCATGCTTCAGGGGGTGTAGGGTAGGACTGGCCACTCTTTAATGGAGCAATAGGCATAGAGTTCATCGGTAATAAGGAAGCTTGATTCTCATCCTGCACCATAAATGAACATAAAGATATATAGTAAGCTCTAAAGTAAACAGTCAGTAAATCCACTTGTGTACGTAGCCAACAACCAGTTATGACAAGCAACAAATAAATACAATATAATTCAGGACAACAGAGCAAATTAAACTCCGTATAAGTAAAGATCAAGTAGTATAACGTTCGCCCAATTCCTGTATCAACAAGGTGCCAATACGATAGAATAACCAACGGCTATATCCACACCACTAATGTTACTGATATAACTACTAGATATCTGGAAACACACAAAGCACAACATTTCCAGAGCATTTGTGGCAATTTTGTAAATAAAAAATGAGTAAAAAATAATATAAAAATAAACTAGGCAAGAACAAGGACATTTATCTTTAAATAACCACCCCACTTATTTGGTCTTTTCAATATTAAGTAGGATGGCTTTATACATATTCACGAGAATTGAAATTTATTAATTATGGCTGTCTTCTTTATGCTCTCTTTCCTTTCATGTTTTTGGCAAATGGTAGTCATAAAATAAGAAAATTCCAATATTTAGTCTGTCTGATGACATTTCGCTTACATATACACGATTAGGAAGTTGAGTATCCATATATTCATGTTGGATAATTGTTTTACAGCAGCATTATCGATGTCATTGGTTGAATTGGAGTTGCTTATGCTGTAACTGAATGTTTACAATGTGAAAATATACAAAATAAACATTCCCAACATTATATACAAATATTATATGAGGATATTAGAATCGTTTCTGAATATTTTCCACAGATATTTCAGGTGTGATACGCATTATCTGAGAAAGTTTGCTCAAGCTAACAACTAACCTGATGCAAATTGTAAAGAATGAAAAGGGGCAAAAAATAACCAAACCAACCATCAATTCCATCTATCAGCACTATTTTTGATGTGCATTACTACTGAGGCAACAGATGGCACTGCTTTTATCTTTTTTTGCACGTCGAGGAATGATTTAAAGATAGCACAGCTATACTAAAAGAGCTTCCATGTCACAGAGTTATCATCATGACAAATTAAGGTTCCACCAATGAAGAATTGAAAGTTACAGATACTAATTGCTCTATTTGGATCATATGGCATTTTTGGGTTTAACATCAAATATTGTACTTCAGAAGTTCAGACTCCCGTCTAACCCAACCTTACTGCCTTTAAACTAGTGCAACTTACCTGGCCATTCGTTATTGACCGTAACTTCAATCTGCAAAATGTTTGCACACCTTCATGATAATAAATTGTACACTTGTTTGCAAGTCATACGTTATCATGCTTACAAAAAAATTTTGCCTAAATTAATTGCCACTAACATCTCCAACTATTTTAACAAGTTCCATGAGAAAACAAAATGACCTTACCTGCTGTGAGGATGAACCGGATTTCCAATCAGAAATTGGATGAAAATCTGCATTCCCATCATCAGTAGGAAAAAATTTTGTAGGAGGTGGAGGTTGAAATTTTGACCTGCTATCACCCTGTATATTCTCTTTTTTAGTCTCATCATGCTCATCCCACCACAAGCCAAGAGATGGAGTGATTGGATGAACTTCCACGAGGGGCGAAAAAACATCCATGTCGTCATTGTACTTGTAACTTGAATGTGGAGCCTGTAATCTTGCCAAAACTCCAGTCACTGATAAATGATTTTGTTGTGGAGTGTCTTCAGCAGTAGACAAATAGGGAGCACTTGATGTATGGCTGATGTGTGTTGATGTCAGCAAGGATGTATCAGTACCAATACCAGAGTGAACAGAACCACGAGAACTGACACCGGATGTAACCAAAGGAAGATTTACTGACGTCAATGAAGGAAAGCGGATCAGGCATAACAATATAGTCTTCCCCAGTACCACCAAGAAGGGCATTTTCAGCAGAACATGCACTTTCATTAATAATGACTGGTTTTGATCTTTGCCAGCACAAGCTTGTAATCGGCTGGTAGAAAATATAACCATTAGGAAAGCCAAAACAAATAATTCACCAATCATCAGAAGGAAATTACAATATATAGTACCAGGAAATCTAAATTGGAGACAACATAAAACAACAGGAGAGTATGGTGGCGCGAAGCTTATAACTAATAATCTATCATTTATAGAAAAAATCTAGGTACTTCAGAAAACTTAGGCTTTCTGGGGAATAAAAAATAAAAAATAAAAAATAAAAAATAAAAAGAAAAAAAAGAAAATGCAGATGTGCTCAATTGCAACAATTGAGCTGAGTGAAAGAAGTACAAGTGCTCGCAACATAATCAATTAAGATTACATAGGCCAAAGCAATTATTCATAATCATTTACAACTTATCCAACCATGTTAAGATCAGCAGCATCAATTTTAAACCATTTTTTGTTGCTTTATAAATTGAAATTGTTCATATAAAAAACATAAAACAAAATTACGAATCCAATTATACTGGAATAATTTAATATTCACCAAGTCAAGGAAATTCACAAGAACAATAATCAGTGGTAGGGTCCTACAGCCAGTTAATATTCATGAACAAATAGAGCTGAATATGATAACACCCATTTAATAACTGAAATTTCAAAACTGCCATTAAGGGTATATATAATGGGCAGTGATTTTCATACAGCTAATTGGACCATACAGCAGATAACCACTCAATTCACAAAGGCAAAGATAATTAAAAACTCTTTTCAGGAATAAAGCACTGAAGGATTATACTTCTCCATTGATTTTTTTTTTTTTTTAAAACAAAATAAAAGAACTTCGGAAAGAAATACATAATATGACTAATACAACTAAACCGAATTCTCTATAAAAAAAAAAGAATCATACAAATGCATAAATTTCTACAGGTAAACGAATTCAGCACAAGTTCTAAGCTAACTGCAAGATTCACAAACCCTACAAAATGGGCGTTCATCAACATTACTCTAACATCTATAGGACCAATGATATCTATCAGTAAAGTACGATGACACGACACCAAAATCACCCTCTATATGAATTGCCCACAAATATATCCAGTAAAACATCACTTTGAAACTTCTGTATTAGCTAAAAAACATAATACTGCAAGCAGGCAAGACGATATGCCACATCTTACTTCAGAACCACCATAAGCACGAAGTACTGTAAAGGGTTGTGGTTTTCCACGGACATCATAAAATACTACTCGTCCATTGCTTGTTCCAGCAGCCAATAGAGAGCCATCATCTTTAAATGCCAATGAAGAAAAAGGTGCCTCATAAGAAGTTGAAAATGCTGGTCTTCTAGCCCCACTATCAACTATATGTAACTTCTTATCTAGTCCAACACTGGCAATCACCTGTAGAGGGGGTTAATTTTCAGCAAAAGCTTGCTTAGGCAAGTCGTGTAGTTGCTTTGAAAAACCATTAAAAAGACCTTATCATTGGAGGGAGAAAAGGATATGCCAGTGGTGGGAGTAGAATGTAGCTTTGTCCATGAGTTCTGCAAGGGAAAAGTGACCAAAATCATGTATTTGGAATATTCCAAGTGTCTATAATGCTAAGCACTCGCATAAATTTTATGGCAACTCAAGATGAAAAGGTATATCAGCAAGATGGATACAAAAAAAAAGAACCCTGAATGACGGAGGTGACAACAATACAAATAAACACATTAGTTCTACCTTGTAATTAAAAAGAAAACATTTACTTTGCACCTTTACTTTCCACTACACAAAATTTCACAAATTACTTTCTCTCAATCGACCAGAGAGAAGATAATCCTTCACACAAAATAAATAATGGACCACATCGCCCCCGTTTCAAACTTCAGAAGCCTTAATCATGCAAATAGAAGAAAACAATAAAAATATAAAATATATTACCACCTTATCATAAGCATTTTGCCAACATGAGAGGGTAGTAAGCAATAACATATAAAAATTAAAGGCATACATAAATAAATCAACTAACACAGTGGAACAGCCGAAAACCATTAATCAGTAAATACTGCACCATTTTTAATCTAGATCTCAGACAGCAAAGAAACGGCATCACTAATTATGTAAATGATAAAAATGTGCCAGAAGCATCAAAATTGTAATTGCACAATAACAAAAAAGAGAATTGCCCGAATGTGGGAATCCCAACTATAATAACTAAACCTATAGGAAATGCAAACCTTCGGATTTCTTCCAGTCGTGTCCCATAAATGCACAGATCCATCATCACCAGCAGTGGCTAATACATGGCGACCAGTGCGAGAATAATCAAGAACCCTCAGAATCTGATTTAAGATAGATTGAGTAATACAGATATTAGAACAATTCACAAACTAGGGAAGCATTATTTTAAGAGATTTAAAACCTACTATAAAACCTGCTCATTTGGATCTTTAAGATCTGTTGTCCGTGCACCAGAAGCAAGGTTATGCAAAATTAGATCTCCCTTTAAACTAATTGATGCTATGTATTCATCCTTACAATTATACATAACACCGGTGACTGTGGCCGAATGACCCCTAAGCCATTTGATGCAACGCTTTCTTTGCAAGTCCCATATTCTAACAACCTGACCACTTCCTCCAGAACAAAGGTATCTAGAACCTTTATTGCTAAAACTTATAGAAAGGATGGTCTCCTGGAAATAGAGCAAACATAAAAACAGTTTCTGACAGAGCAGTATTCAACTGAAAATAATGAACTGGAATTACACATATATAGTAACCAGAATCACGAAAAGACAAACAATGAACCCTCCCGTTCAATAGTATCAAAGATAAAGGATAAGTAACTTAGCCTATGGAAGTTACAAGAAAAGACAACGAAAATATTTAGATTAAAGCAGTGAAAGTGAAACAAACCCTGCCAATGCTTACGCATTGTTGGTCCCAAGGCCAGATAAAGGAGTAGGGTTGCCGTCAGGAAGGGTATCCGGTTAGGATACTATCTATTACATCCGGCCATAAAAATTTTTGCCACTTGTAATCATATAAATCCTAATTTAAGACCCAATGTCCCCAACACCCTTTGCGTATCCGGTGGAAGAAGAAGCAGTGAAACAACTTAATAAACTCAAATGTTGTAATTTTATTAGCTAATAATCTCACAAAATATACTATGACAAATATTGAGAACAAAGCCTCTACTCACGAAGAAAATATGCTAGAAAGAGCAATTAAACAAAAAAGCTATAAAGCTGGCATGCACAAAAAAAGCATTCATCTCAAGCACAAAGCCTGTTTGCAGTAAAATAAATATATCTTCAATCCCAAACAAAAATAACTAGAACGAATGGTGACGCATCCAATAACTAGATAACGGGAATATGGTGCCACGAGAGGCATCCAAACGCCAAAACATGTCATTTATTTATACATGGATCTGAGTCCATGTCCTCGATATCATATATTTAGGCCAAGGTATCCAGATGCAATCAACGGAAGGATCAATTACATGTTCCTTGAAATCATAATCTCCAAGGCAATAGTAATTACAATTATACTGCTGACTATTTTCTTCTTTTGTGCCAATGTAAATACAATATGCCAGATGTCAAAATGCATAGGCAGATAGGACAAACTTTCACAAAATACTCTTAAAAATTTTAAAACCCGGCAACATATGGACATGCACCCTTTTAGTGTTCGTCTTGCAAATTCTAGCTCTGGCAATATTAAGGAACATATTATCCTCAGGCAAGAAGATAGCAAAAGAGAAATTGTCACTAATTATTAATACTTTTGATGATAATTCTATGGAACAAATATTTCGATAGACATTCTAGTATTAATGCCTATTATAAAATCATTTCATTTCCCAGAATGAAGTACAAACCCAGCATCCCACGAAAGATAACAGCCATTCATTGCATAATATCAATTCTCCAAAAGAGCAGTATAAAATCTAGTATTAGAAAAAATAAGTGTTTCTAAACATATCAGACTACTATCTTGGGTAAAAATGAGGCATGAAAAAGAACAAAGTCAAACATTCAATAGGCATACTATGAGAGATTCCCTGTATGCGGAAGATGAAAGCATACATCAATATCATCCCGGGTGTCACTTGCAGGCAATGGAACAGCTACCACTTTTTGCCCCTTTTTGTGCCAGAATGATATTTTCTTGTCTTCACCAGCACTTGCAACGACTAGATCTGCACACCATGAACAGATGCCATGATATGAGAAAAGGCTTTGATAAAAAGGAAATTAGTAAACCCTTAAATATAGCACTTCATAATCACCTTGACATCATCTAATACTAAGTTTCTTATGTAACAAGATTAGTAACATCATTCATTCTCTTGATAAATCGTGATTAAAGAATCAACAGAACAACAACAACAAAGCAATCAAAATTAGAAATTTAACTCTAATTTTAATTTGGAAATGAAATTAGAGCATAGTTGAACCTTAATTTTAGTTTGCTCACAGCTTCACTCTGTCTTTTTTTGTTTGTTTCTTCTCAATTTACAGGTCAAATCACATTCATTACTATCTTGCTATGCTATCGTTACAAACTTTACAAAGACAAAAGGATGGGAACAACTTCCTGCGGGACATCATCCATTCATTCTCTCAATGGAGCAACATCAGTAACACCATTCATTCTCTTAATTAAACAGGATTAAAAATAGGCAGAAGAACAAGAACAAAAACAAAGCAATCACAGTTGGAAGTTTAGCCCTAATTTACTTTTGGAAAAGTAAAATGGAACTTTCATTTTAGTTTGCTCAATTTTTTTCTTCTCAATTTACCGCTTGAATCACATTCATTGCTAACTTGCCACATCAATTTTTACAAAAAATAAAAAATAAAACAAAATGGCTCTCTCTCATAGAAATTAAGCTGAGGAAAAGGAACAAACGACGGCAACAACTTACTTGTGTGATTCCATTTAACGGAATTCACTTGTAATCCAGGCGAAGGCGTATATGTTAAAACGCAAGGGTCGGTCGCCTGCTTCGGGCCATCGTTGGGTTGTTTGGATATATCAAAGACCTTAACAGTGTCTTTACCGCAGGCCGCCAACAAGGTGGCCGACAGATCCGACAAATTCATACCTCAAACACACAAGACCAGCACCGATTCCGGAAAATCACCGCATCGGCCAAGCCAAAACCCCACAACTCGGCATCCTCCGAATCCCTAATTTTACAAAGCAAACAAATCAAAACGATCATCACCGACGGCAACAGCCTAAGTCGAAAGACATAAGCGGGTGGGGTGAGACTCACTTACTGGGGACGGCGATGGTCGATGAGTAGGCGGCGCGGATGGGCGGCAGAGATGGTTCGGGACGGGCGGTGGCTGGCAGAGAGTTATAAAAATAAAGTGCCCGGTTTGGGGGCCTTTGGTGAATCGGGTGACGTGGCATTTTGTGGAGCCCGAAACGTTTACGTCAGGCAGGTTTATGGATTCTTCGCGGCAGCGAATTTCAAATTTCAAGTTGATGATGTATTTTGTTTGGATGGATAAGTAGACGGTTGACTCACGAACAGTTTACTCTTCCGTCAGTCAAAAGTACATACACTCCTCGAGCATTTGCGTTCTCCCAAAAATCAGGCCTCGTTATTAAAAAAAGATAAAATTTTCAATCATAACGAGACTACCGTCTACTTTGATTATGTGTTAAAAAATTATATTGATTTGATTTAAGTTAATTTAAATTTAAAAATAAAAAAATTATTTATTTTTTAAAAATAAATTTGGCCAACGATCAAAGGCCAGCCACTAGCTGCCCATGGCTTGGAGTTAGGGGTGAGGAATCAATCGATTCACTCTCGAAACCGACCTAACCGAATTATTGAAAAGCAATTCTTTGGTCTGATTTTATGACCGAACCAAAATCGAATTCTCCCAAACCATTTTGGTTCAGTTGACTCGGCGACCTAATAACGGAATAACATAAAAATTTATAAAAGAAAAATATGTACTTAATTATTTAATGAAAATTATATCATTATTTTAGTAAAAATAATCATTTAACAAATAATTTTAATTATATTCCATATTAAACAAATAGAAATTTATCATAAAACTATTTTAATTTATGATAATTAATAAAATATAAATTTCATAACATTTTTTAAAAATTTCGGTTAATTCCGATAATTCGATTCAATTTGGTTTCAAACCAAACTAGCTATATGGCATTCAGTTTGCCTATTTATCCAACCAAAAATTGAACTAAATTAACTCAAATTTGACCAAATTGCTAATTCGGTTTCGGTTCGGTTCAATTTTTTATTTTAATTAAACTATGCTCATCATGATCTGGGGTAGCTGTATGTGGCTAGTCCCTAGGTGGCTTCCCTAGGCCATTGGTGCAGCCAAATATATTTGGTAGTTTTAGGCATGGGGCGGCCCCACAACCAAAGAGAGCTAGATCTAGCTGCCCTGGGTGGTAGCCAGGTTTGGCCACCACCAACGGCTTCGCTAGCCTTATATTTTTTTTAAAAATGTTATAAAATTTATTAATTTTTTTAAAGTGAATGTAATTTAAACAATTCATATTTTTATTGCTATGTCTTTATTGCACGCTGCCAACAAGGTGGTTGATAGATCTGAGAAATTCATACCTCAAACACACAAAACTAGCATCGGAAAATCACAGCATCGGCCAAGCCAAAACCCCACAACTCAACATCCTCCAAATCCCTAATTTTACAAAGCAAACAAATCAAAAGGATCATCACCACATGGCAACAACCTAAGTCGAAACACATAAGTAGGTGAGACTCACTTATTGGGGACGGCGATGGTCGATGAGTAGGTGGCACATATGGGCAAAATAGAATGTTTAGGATGGGCAGTGGCCGGCACAGAGTCATAAAAATAAAGTTCCTGGTTTTGGGGGTCTTGGTGAATCGAGTGACATGGCATTTTGTGGAGCCCAAAATAGTTATGTCAGCAGGTATATGGATTCTTTGCAGCAGCAAATTTGAAATTTTAAGTTCATGATGTATTTAGTTTGGATAGATTAGTAGACAGTTGACTCATGAAAATAGTGTAAAACCCAAGCCATCCGCCTGAAGCTTTTTACTATCAGTTCGGTTGTTACCTGAATCAGGTTCGTATGGTTCTACCCTTCTTGTCATGGTTTGTATATGGTATGGTATAAGTTGTTCGGCCTTAGCCTCTTTTAGTATTGTGCGTCTGTTTGGATGCTGCACACCCAACTTTTTCATATTTAGTCTAGTCCAGTCGTATATAGTTAGGTGTTATGACCGTATCCCTCACGTGTCTCTTGTGTACTTGATGTGTGTTTGATAACCCTTTCAAGCTGTCCTAATTCCTCTTTGGGATCTGTAATGCAATTCCTGTGGTGGGGCCGATCGCTTTAGGATAAAAACCCTAAGTTTTTGGGTTTGGGACTAACCCAACCCATAATCTTTATCTTATCCAATCCATACCTCTTTAGATATAACACTCATACTTATGACATCAATAAGTCAACCCATACCTCCTTATCCAACCCATATTCTTTAGGTGTGACACTCATACCTATGACATCACGAAGCCAACCCATGCCTCTGTAACTATGACACTCATACCTATAACATCACCTAGACAACCACTTTTTTTCTATAAAACCCACCCCTTCCCTCACCTTTTCACCATTTCTTCTTCCTTCCTCCTCTTCTCTCCTTGGCTTTCTTCTTCCTCCTTGGAGCACCAATTACCTTCTTCAACGTTCTAACTTCCTAAGGTGGTAAGTTTTGAGGTTGGATGCCTCAAAAGACTTCCCCTTGGTCTTCCTTCGTTAGTTTCAGGTTTGTGCTGCCTTTGTTTCTAATTGTTTGATGTTTATCTTTTGTATGTTTATCCTATTTCCTTTTTATGATATTTTTAGCATTTAGATATTCATGTTAGGAGTATTTTGAGAACTCATGTATCTTATTTTCTATGTAAATAAATAGATATATATTTTTTATAATACATGTAGGTCAGTGATCTACTCTATTTCGGTATAAAAATCATATATTGGCACTCTAATGTTAACTGTTTATGATTCTTGTTTTGTTGATTTCATAACATGTATATCTAAAACTTTTGCGTTGGATGTTGTACCTACAATGACATGTAATGTGCATGTATGAGGGTAAAATAAGGAAAGGTGGCAACTTTCACTGTTATAATGACATAAGTGCCCCTTTATCCAATTTTTACTCTCTAACCTTGAGGGATCTATTGATGTAAAACATTCCATGTTTTCATGGTGATTTTAGGAGTTATTGGTAAAATTTTAATCCTAATCTAACAACTAAATAATTATAAACATCACCCATAAGTGCACCTTGTACTTCTTGTGTTGTTAATGACTATGAGCATGATCTGTGATTGTGTTATAAATTAAGTTACCAACATTAAGCTAATAAAATCTGGTAAAAATATATGATGCTCCAATAAGTGTCTACTTGAAACATATAAATTTTGGAAATGGTTAAAAATCATCTATGTTTGTTTTATAGGTGTTTACCCTGATAGTGTAAAGATGCAGGGTGAAAACCTAGTTTTTCATTCTAGTTGTAAATTATCTTAAAATAGGTTAATACTGTTGGATTTTATTGAAACTTGCTCCACGATTTAACCTATGTCTCAGTAGTACTGCGACTAATTTTGGGGCTATTTGGGTAGGTTCCCAATTTTATTTGTGAATTTCCAATTTGTTAGGGTCTAGATAGCTCTAGAAACAACCCATCTAGTGATCCTATTGTAAAATCAACTTTAGGCTATTTAAAAGTTAATTGGTTAAAACTCTTATTTGGCTCACTCTCCATGTGTTAGCTAATTAGACCCACTGATCCAAGCCCAATTAGAGTTCTCTAGCTCATGAACCAAGAGTTAAAAAATTAGTGCACAACCCTGGAACACTGTTCTAGCACCTTAGAGCCAAGATTAATGGGCCTTTTCCCCTTGATTGGCCCATGGGCCAACCATAGTGGAATTTACCTATGAACCCTAGAGTGTAAGGGCCAACTCATCC